>JAREIK010003797.1:167928-238748 GCA_029783825.1 Sapria himalayana
TCTTATTTTTGAAGGATAACCTTTGAAACTATAACAATTTTTAAAAATTTTTTTTAAATGTGAATACTATATTTAGTTAAGATAATCTTAATTATTATATATCATGTAAATTCAATATAAACAATTATATTGATATATATTATACTAATGATCATGCAAAAGATTAATAACCAATTATTAAAAGATAATATTATTTAAAATATATTTTCAAAACCTAAAATGATTCAAAATCAAAGTGAAATATTTTACGAAATATTAATTTTAAATTTTCTTTTTAATATCCATTTATAAGCCTAATATATTTTTGATGAAAATAAAATATTTAAATTATATATTTCTCAAAAATAATTTATTTTTTAATTTATATTTCATTAAAAATAAACTAATAATAATATAAATGTATATTTAAAATTATAATGAATACTAATAAAAATGGAGATTTATTATTTATTATTTAGGGTATAACTATTTAATTGTTAAGTTTTTTTGTGGTTTTGGGGTTAAGGAGTTTATTGATTTATATGTTTGCACATTTAGGTGTTTATAGGTTGTATTTAATCAAATAAAAAACAAAAAATTTATATTTATGAATTTTCGTCATTTTCAAATGTTATAACCATTAAAAATATAATAATTTTTTAATAGTTATAAAATAGCAATACCATACATAGTATAATAATCTTAAAAATTATATTTGTTGTAAATTCAATATAAAAAAATTTATTAATATATATTATTATATGATCAAAAATAAAAAATAAACTATTATTAATAAGATAGATATTAATTAAAATATATTTACAGAACCAAATAATTTAAAATAAAGTAAATTATATTACTAAATAAAATTTTAAATTTTTAAAATTTTGTTTATTTTTATAATGTATTTTTTTTTCATAAAAATAATTTATTTAAATTATATATGTCTCACTCATTATTTAATTTGTAATTAATATTTCTATAAAAATAAACTAAAAATAATTAAAATGAATATTTAAAATTATATTGAATACAAATAAAATGAGATTTATTATTTATTATTTATGTTAATAGGTTTAATGGTTAAGTATTTAGAGAGTTTGGGGTTTAGGAGTCTAGAGATTTAAATGTTTAGGCTATTTAGTGGTTTATATGTTTTATTTAAATAATAAAATAATTACAAAATTATTTTTGTGATTTTTTATTATTTTTGAAGGTATAACCTTTGAAAATATAATAATTTTTAATTTTTTTCAAATGTAAATATAATATTTAGTTATATAATCTTAATAATTATAAACCATTTAAATTCAATATAAGTAATTTTATTGTTAGATATTATAAAATTGATCAAATATAAATTAATAAACTATTCTTAATAAGATTGAAAGCAATTAAAATATAATTGCAAAACCTTATATAATAATTCAAAATCAAAGTAAAATATATTACTAAATAATAATTTTTTGTTTTTAAATTTTTACTTCTTTTTATATGCTTATATATTTTTTTGATTAAAAATAAATAATAAATTATAGTTGTCTAGCTCATTATTTATTTGTAATTAATATTTCTATAAAAAATAACTAATAAATAATTATAATGAATATATTAAATTATAATGAATACAAATTAAAATGAGATTTATGATTTATTATATGTGGTATACCAGTTTAAAGGTTTGATTATTTAAGAGTTTTTTCATTTAGGAGTTTATAAATTTATGTTTTTAGGTATTTAGTGGTTTATAGGTTTCATTTATATAATAAAAATAAAATTTTTTTTTAGATTTTTTCTGATCTTTAAAGGTTATAACCTTTAAAAATAAATTAATATTTAAAATTTTTTGAAATGTGAATATAATATTTAGTTATAATAATATTAATAATTATATATGATATAAATTCAATATAAATAATTTTATTGATAGATATAATAATAATGATCAAAAATTAAATTAATAAACTATTAATAATAAGATAGATATTAATTAAAAAATATTTACAAAACCCAAATTGATTCAAAATTAAAGTAAAATATATTATTGGATAATAATTTTTAATTTTACTTCTTTTATAAGCATATATATTTTTTTTTATTTAAAATAAATAATTTAAATTATATTTGTCCCACTCATAATTTATTTTGTAATAAAAATTTATATAAAAATAAACTAATAAATAATTAAAATGAATATTTAAAATTATAATAAATTGAAATAAAAATTAGATTTCTTAATTATTAACTAGTATATAGTGGTTTAATAGTTTATGTATTTAGGCATTACGGGCATTAGGAATTTACTAATTTAACTGTGTATGCATTTAGTGGTTTATAGTTTTTTTTTAAATTAAAATAAAAAAATATTTATTTTTATTTTTTTTTATATTTTCTAAGGTTATAACCTTTGAAAATATAATAATTTTAAAATTTTTTTCAAATGTGAATTCAATATTTAGTTATAATAATCATTATATTTATATATCAAATAAATTTAATATAAACAATTTAATTGATAAATATTCTAATAATGATTAAAAAATAAATTAATTATCTATTATTAATAATATAGATATCAATTAAAATATAATTACAAAACTATAATGATTCAAAGCAAAGCAAATTATATTACTATATAATAATTTTTTGTTTTTAATTTTTTTATCTTTTAATAACTTTATCTATATTTTTTTGATGAAAAATAATATTTATAAATTATAATTGTCTAACTCATAATTTATTTTGTAATTAATATTTCAATAAATTATTTAAATTATATTTAATGTTTACGAGTTTAATGGTTTAAATATTTAGGGGTTTCGGGGTTAAGGAGTTTAGATATATATGTGTTTAGGTATGTAATCGTTTATAAGTTTTATTTAAACAATGATATAACAAAAAATTTATTTTTTTGTTATTTTCTCTCATTTTTAAGGTTATAACCTTTTAAAATATAACGATTTTTATTTTTTTTTTAAATTTGAATACTATATTTAGTTTTGATAATATTAATAATTATATATCATATAAATTTAATATAAACAATTATATTGATAGATATTATATTAATGATCAAAAAATAAATTAATAAACTATTATAAATAAGATAGATATTATTTAAAATATATTTGCAAAACCTAAATTTATTCAAAATCAAAGTAAAATAAATTACTAAATAATAATGTTTTTGTTGTTTTGTACCTTTTTATAAGTATATATTTATTGTTCTTAAAAGTATATTATTTAAATTATATTTGTCTTCCTCTTAATATATTTTGTAATTTATAATTCTATAAAAATAAACTAAAAAATAATTAAAATTAATATTTAAAATTATAATGAATACAAATAAAAGTGAGATCTATTATTTAATATTCAGGATATACAGTTTTAATGGTTTAGGTATTTAGGTGTTTTGGGGTTTAGTGATTTAAGTGTTTTATGCCTTTAGTGATTTATAGTTTTTATTTAAAGAATGAAAAAACAAAAAATTAAATTTTTTGTTTTTTTTTAATTTTTGAATGTTATAACCTTTGAAAATATAATAATTTTTAATGTTTTTTAAATATGAATATAATATTTAGTTATAATAATCATAATAATTATATATAATGTAAACTAATTATAAATAATTTTATTAATAGATATTATAATAATGATCAATAAATAAATTAATAAACTAGTATTAATAAGAATGATATAAATTTAAATATAATTGTAGAATCTAAAATGATTCAAAATCAAAATAAGATATATTACTAAATAATAATTTTCTATTTTAAAAATTTTGCCTCATTTTATAAGCATATATATTTTTTTGATGAAAAATAAATTATTTAAATTATATTTGTCTCACTAATAATTTATTTTGTAATTAATATTTATATAAAAATTAATTGATAAATAACTAAAATGAATATTTAAAATTATAATGAATACTAATAAAAAAAGATATATGATTTATTATTTAGGGTTTACCTATTTAATGGGTTAAGTTTTTTGTGGTTTTGGGGTTAAGGAGTGTATTGATTTATATGTATGCACATTTAGGTGTTTATAGGTTTTATTTAATCAATGAATTAACAAAAAATTTATTTTTATGAATTTTCGTGATTTTCAAAGGTTATAACCTTTGAAAATATAATAATTTTTTAAACTTTCTAAAATATGAATACAATACTTAGTTATAATAATCTTAATAAATATATTTGATGTAAATTTAATATAAACAATTTTAATAATATATATTAATATAATGATCGAAAAATAAATTAATAAACTATTATTAATAAGATAGATATTAATTAAAATATATTTGTAGAACACGAAATAATTCAAAATCAAAGTAAATTATATTAATAAATAAAATTTTAAATTTTTGATATTTTGTTTATTTTTATAAGCTTATTTTATTTTCATAAAAAATAATCTTTTTAAATTATATGTCTCACTCATTATTTATTTTGTAATTAATATTTTTATAAAAATAAACTAAAAAATAATTAAAATGAATATTTAAAATTATAATGAATACAAATAAAAATGAAATTTATTATTTATTATTTAGGGTATATAGGTTTAATGGTTTAAGTATTTAGGGGGTTTTGGGGTTAAAAAGTCTAGATATTCAAATGATTAGGCATTTAGTGGTTTATAAGTTTTATTTAAATAATAAAATAATAAAAAAATTATTTTGGTGATTTTTTATCATTTTTGAAGGTTATAACCTTTGAAAATATAATAATTTTTAAATTTTTTTCAAATGTAAATATAATATTTAGTTATAATAATCTTAAATTTTATAAGACATTTAAATTCAATATAAGTAATTTTATTGATAGATATTATAATAATGACCAAAAAATAAATTAATAAACTATTATTAATAAGATTAATAGCAAAAATAAATATAAATGCAAAACCTATAATGATTCAAAATCAAAGTAAAATATATTACTAAATGATAATTTTTTATTTTTAAATTTAACTTCTTTTTATTAGCTTATATTTATTTTTTGATTAAAAATAAATTATTAAAATTATATTTGGCTCACTCTTTATTTATTTTTAAATTAATATTTCTATAAAAAATAAACAAATAAATAATTAAAATGAATATTTAAAATTATAATGAATACAAATTAAAATGAGATTTATGATTTATTATATATAGTATACCGGTTTAATGGATTGTTAATTTAGTGGTTTTATCATTCAGGAGTTTAGCAATTTATGTTTTTAGGCATTTAGTGGTTTATAGTTTTTATTTATATAATAAAAATAAAGAAATTTTTTTTTGATTTTATTTGATTTTCAAAGGATATAACCTTTTAAAATAAAATAATTTTTAAAATTTTTTGTGATATGATTACCATGTATAATTATATTAATCTTACTAATTATATATCATATAAATTCAATTTAAATAATTTTAATGATAGATAGTATAATAATGATGAAAAATTAAACTAATAAACTATTATTAATAATATAAATATTAATTAAAATATATTTACATAAGACAAAATGATTCAAAATCAAATTAAAATATATTACTAAATAATAATATTTAATTTCCAGATATTATAAGTAAGTAAGCATTTAATGATCTATAGATTTTATTTTAAAAATGAAATAACAAAAATTTATTTTTAATATTTTTTCGCATTTTTTAAGGTTATAACCATTGAAAATATAATAATTTTTAAATTTCTTTTCAAAAGTGAATACAATATAAATTTATAATAATCATAATAATTATATATCATATAAATTCAATATAAATAATTTTATTGATATGTATTCTTATAATTATCTAAAAAAAATAAAAAATCTATTATGAATAAGATTGATATTACTTAAAATATAATATCAAAACCGAAAATGATTAAAAAGCAAAGCAAAATATATTACTTATTAATAATTATTTGTTTTTAAATTTTTATTCTTTTTATAAGCATATCTATTTTTTTGATGAAAAATAATTTTTATAACTTATATTTTTTACTCATAATTTATTATATAATTAATATATATATATATATATATATATATATATATATATATATATAACTAAACAATCAAAATGAATTTTTTAAATTAAAATGAAAACAAATAAAAATGAGATTTATTAATTATTATTTAGGGTATACCGGTTTAAAGGATTATCTATATAGGGGTATCGGGATTTTATAGTTTAGTGATTTAAGTTCTTAGACATTTAGTGGTGTATAGGTTTTATTTAAACAATGAAATACCAAAAAAAATATTATTTTTTTTATTTTATGACATTTTCAAATGTTATAATTTTGAAAATATAATAATTTTAAAATTTTTTTTAAAAGTGAATACTATATTTAGTTATAATAATATTTATATTTATATATCATATAAATTCAATATAAATATTTTTATTGAAAAATATTCTAATAATGATCAAAAAATAAATTAATAATCTATAATTAATAAGATAGATATCAATTAAAATATAATTAATAACCCTAAAATGATTCAGAAGCAATGCAAAATATATTACTATATAATAATTTTTTGTTTTGAAATTTGTTTTTAAAAATTTATCTATATTTTTTTTTGATGAAAAATAATTTATATAAATTATATATGTTTACTCATAATTTATTTTGTAATTAATATTTATATAAAAATATACAAATAAATAAATAAATTGAATATTTAAAATTATAATGAAAATAAAATGAGTTTTATTATTTATTATTTAGGGTATACCGGTTTAATTTAATTTATATTTATCTAACTAATAATTTATTTTGTAATTAATATTTCTATAAAAATAAACTGATAAATAATTAAAATAAAAATTTAAAATTAAACTGAATAAAATATAAAATGAAATTTATGATTTATTATATATGTATACCAGTTTAATTATTTAAGTATTTAGAGGTTTTGTCATTTAGGAGTTTAGCGATTTATGTTTTTAGGAATTTAGTGGTTTATATTTTTTATTTAAACAATAAAATAACAAAAGAAAATTTTGTAAATTTTTCTCAATTTCATGTCATAACCTTTGAAAATATAATAATATTTAAAATTTTTTGAAATGTGAATACAATATTTAGTTATAATAAAATTAATAATTATATTTGATATAAATTCAATATAAATAAGTTTATTGATAGATATTTTAATAATGATAAAAAATTAAATTAATAAACTATTAATAATAAGATAAATATTAATGAAAAAATATTTACAAAACCCAAATTGATTCAAAATTAAAGTAAAATATATTACTGGAAAATAATTTTTAATTTTTAAATTTTTATTTCTTTTATAAGCATATATATTTTTCTAGATTAAAAATAAATTATTTAAATTATATTTGTCGCACTCATAATTTATTTTATCATAAATATTTCTATAAAAATAAACTAATAAATAATTAAAATGAATATTTAAAACTATAATAAATAGAAATTAATATTAGATTTATTAATTATTATTTATTATATAGCAGTTTAATGGTTTATGTATTTAGGTGTTTACTGATTTAATTGTGTATGCATTTAGAGGTTTATAGATTTTATTTAAAAAATAAAATAACAAAAAATATATTTTTATTATTTTTTGATATTATCAAAGGTTATAACCTTTGAGAATATAATAATTTTAAATTTTTTTCAAAAGTGTATTCAATATTTAATAATAATAATCAATATATTTATAGATCATATAAATTCAACATAAACAATTAAATCAAAATAAGATATATTAATATCATATTATTGTAAAATAAACTGATTTATAGTTTATTAGTTTATTATTGTAAAATAAATTTTGAATATATAATCTTATTAATTATCAGTTTATTTTTATTAATATTTATATTATTAATAATAGTTTATTAATTTAATTTTTGATCATTATTATAATATCTATCATTAAAATTATTTATATTGATTTTATATGATGTATAATTAAAAGGGTTAATTTAATTATACATGGTATTCACATTTCAAAAGATTTTAAAACTTATTTTATTTTCAAAGGTAACCATTGAAAATATAAAAAAAAATAAATTTTTTTTATTTTTATTATATAAATAAAACATATATACCACTAAATGCCTAAAAACATAAATTGCTAAACTCCTATACGACAAAACCCCTAAATAATCGATCCATTAAATCGGTATACCATATATAATTGTTGGGCAATTGTGCTTCCACGGTAGTTAGATTGAGATACATAAACACAGAAACAACAGAAAACAAGCAATATATATATCCCAATTTAGTAACAATCCATGATAGAATTTAAAAACGAGAAATAAACACCGAAGATAACGTGGTTCGCTAGTCGCTCAGTATGACTACATAAATCCACCAGAAAATGCTTTTGCGTTACATATTAAAGCAACAGAAATGTCTTACAGTATGCAGCACACAGAATAGTCGCGATAAATCACACAGAAAGAAGAGAGAGAGATGATGAACAGTTTCACGGGTCTAAAAACTACGACCTGAAAATAAAATTACAAAACATTTTATATTAAAATTTCTTTCGGTTCATTTAACCTTAGCGGGTGGGATCATGAGATGGGTTAGGCTCTGATCCAATTTCGGCCCGCTGTCCGGTCAGCGAGACCTACATTATTGTGTTACTCCTGCATCCCCGGCTTCTTAATATTTATTTTTCTGCACCTACATTAAAATATAAAAAAGAAAAAATATTTGGTTATACAAATAGATTATCAAAAAATAAATTACATATACAACAATAATAAATCTTAAATGTCATTTTAATTTGTATTCATTATAATTTTAAATATTCATTTTAAATATTTTATAGTATATTTTATATATAAATATTAATTACAAAATAAATAATTAGTCAGACAAATATAATATTAATAATTTACATTTGATAAAAAAATATAATCTTATAAAAATAAGTAAAAATTTAAAAACAAAAAATTATTATTTAGTAATAAATTTTACATTGATTTTGAATCATTTTAGGTTTTGTAATTATATTTTAATTTATATCTATCATATTAATAATAGTTTATTAATTTATTTCTTAATATTTGATATCATATCTATCAATAAAATTATTTATAATTAGTTTATATTATATATAATTATAATGATTATTATTACTAAATATTTTATTCATTTTTAAAAAAAATTTTAAAATTATTATATATTCAAATGTTATAACCTTTGAAAATGTAAAAAAATAACATAAATAATTTTTTTGTTATTTCATTGTTTAAATTAATCCTATAAACCACTAAATGCCTAAATACTTAAATCAATAACTACTAAATCTCGAAAACCTTAAATATATAATTATTTTAAACCAGTATACCCTAAATAATAAATAATAAATCTCAATATTATTTTTTTCATTATAATTTAAAATATTAATTTTAATTATTTATTCGTTTATTTTTATATATTTATTAATTACTAAATAAATTGAGTTAGACAAATATAATTTATATAATTATTTTTCATCAAAAAAATATAGATAAAGTTTTTAAAAGAAAAAAAATTCAAAACAAAAAATTATTATATAGTAATATATTTTGCTTTGTTTCTAAATCATTTTAGGTTTTGTAATTATATTTAAATTGATATCTATCTTATTAATAATAGATTATTAATTTATTCGTTGATCATTAGTAGAATATTTATCTATAAAAATATTTATATTGAATTTATATGATATATAAATATAATGATTATTATAAATAAATATTGTATTCACTTTTGAAAAAAATTTAAAAATTATTATATTTTCAAAGGTTCCTTTGAAAATATCAAAAAATAAAAAAAATAAATTTGTTGATATTTTTTTTAAAATAACACTTATAAACCACTAAATTGATGCACATTTAAATCAGTAAACTCCTAAACCCCGTAATGACAAAATACATAAACCATTAAACCGCTATATACTACTTAATAATTAATAAATCTAATTTTTAATTCTATTTATTATAATTTTAAATAAACATTTTAATTATTTATTAGTTTATTTTTATAGAAATATTTATTACAAAATAAATCATGAGTGTGACAAATATAATTTAAAAAATATATCTGTTTATAAAAGAAGTAAAAATTTAAAAATTAAAAATTTTTTCCAGAAATATTTTTTACTATAATTTTGAATCAATTTGTGTATTGTAATTATTTTTTAATTAATATCTATCTTAATATCAATAGTTTATAAATTTAAGTTTTATCATTATTATAATATATATCAATAAAATTGTTTATATTGAATTTATATGATATATAATTATTAATATTATTATAACTAAGTTTTGTATTCACATTTCAAAAAATTTTAAATATTACTATATTTTGAAAGGTTATAACCTATGAAAATGAGAAAATATTATTGAAATTTTTTTTGATATTTTATTTTTTTAAATAAAACGTATAAACCACTAAATGCCTAAAAACATAAATCGGTAAAATCCTAAAAGAAAATACCTCTAAATACTTAATCCATTAAACTAGTATACAGTAATAATAAATCATAAATCTTATTTTAAATTTTATTCAGTATAATTTTAATTTTTTATTTTAAATATTTATCAGTTTATTTTTATAGAAATATTAATTACAAAATAAATCATTAGTGAGAAATATGTAATTTAAATTAAACCGGCATCCCTAAAAAATAAATAATAAATCTCATTTTTTTATTATAATTTTAAATATTCATTTTAATTATTTATTTGTTTATTTTTATCAATATATTAATTGCAGAATAAATTATGAGTTAGACAAATATAATTTACATAAATTATTTTTTATCAAAAATATATACATAAAATTTAAAAAAAAAATTCAAAAAAAAATTATTATATAGTAATATATTTTGCTTTGCTTCTTAATCATTTTAGATTTTGTAATTATATTTTAATTGATATCTATCTTATTAATAATAGATTATTAATTTATTTTTTGATTATTAATAGAATATTTATCAATAACATTATTTATATTAAATTTACTTGATATATAATTATAAAGATTATTATAACTAAATATTATATTTACATTTGAAAATAATTTAAAAATTATTATATTTTTTAAGGTCATCTTTGAAAATTAGATAAAATCACAAAAATAAATTTTTTGTTTTTTTATTGTTTATAAAAAACCTATAAACTACTAAATGCCTAACCGCTTAAATCATTAAACTCCTAAACCCCAAAACCACAAAACCCTTAAATAGTTAAACATTTAAACCATCATTAGAATTTAAAGATTTATGTATTTATAAATAATATATAAATATCTATCAAAATATAATAGTTTATTAATTTATTTTTTGATCATTATTATATTTATATTTATATTTAGTTTATTAATATCTATCAAGAAAATTGTTTATTTTTAATTTACATGATATATAATTATTAAGTTTATTATAACTAAATATTGTATTCACATTTGAAAAATATTTAAAAATTATTATATTTATAAAGGTTATAACCTTCAAAATTGATAAAAAATTTGAAAAATAATTTTTTTGTTATTTCATTATTTAAATAAAACATATGAACTACTAAATGCCTAAACTCTTAAATCACTATGCTCTTAAACTTTTAAATACTTAAACCATTAAACCGGTATACTCTAAATAATTAATCATAAATCTCATATTTATTTGTATTCCTTATAATTTTAATATTCATTTTAATTATTTATTAGTTTATTTTTATAGAAATATTAATTGCAAAATAAAATTAGAAATGAGACAAATAAAATTTAAATAACTTATCTTCATCAAAAAAATTTATAAGCTTATAAAAAGAATCAAAATTTAAAAATAAAAAATTATTATTTAGTAATATATTTTACATTGATTTTGAATCGTTTTAGGGTTTGCAAATATAATTTAATTAATATCTATCTTAATAATATTGATCAATAAAATTATTTATATTGAATATACATTATATTTAATTTTAATGATTATTATAATTAAATATTGTATTAACATTTGAAAAAAAATTAAAAATTATAATATCTTCAATGGTTATAATCTTGAAAATGAGAAAAAATCATAAATTTTTTTTTGTTATTTAATTATTTAAATAAAACCTATAAACCTAAAAATAACTAAATACTTAAATTACTAAACTCCTAAACCCTGATACTGCTGCACCACACACACATAGCGACGGACCACAATACACACGTGCACATATTCTTGTTAATTTTGGTGTAACATTTAGAGGGGCCATCAAATCCTAGAAGTAGCCAGATGTATGGGCCACCGGCTTGTAGAGGGCCCTACTAGAAAGCTGGGATGATAACATCCAGACAACTAATGAGACCGAGCAAAGTGGTCGGGTGTAAACCCAAGAGTAGCTGCGAGTGCGTCCCACTAGCACTATTAGGCAGCATAGAGGGCCACCCAACCATCGTCCAACAGGAGTAGCATGTAATCCATGATTAAATAGAGAGTCGGCAAAATCCGAAGCATCACCAAGCAGGGCCAGTTTGTAATGGAGTCCAGACCAGCCACTCGGGAGCGAAAGATTCAAACTTGTAGTTTATGTTTGTAGTCTTTTTTGTATTTTTGACTTTGTATGCACCATGTACTTGTAGAGATGAATCATGACACACACACACACACACAATCTTGTCTGTTCTCTATCTAGCATTCAATGAGGGCAACTGGACCCATGAGTATCTCTAAGTGGGGCCCACTAATGCATTTTGTAAATACACATTAGGCGATGCTACACTCCCGGGAGCAGAAGACCCATCTTTATAGCATTTTGTAATTTTAATTGTATACTATCTTGGTTGTACAAGTAGATAATTAGACTATGAGATGGACCTCATCACACATGCACACCGATGCATGCATATTTTTTGAAATTTTGTAGGTGCAACATACAGCCACTTCATGGAGCACGAGGAGGAAGTATTCTAACATAAGAGATACTCTATTGAGGATCATTAGAGCAAAAAGAATGTGGAATTCAGAGGTGAGAATGAATTGACAAAGTGCCGTAGATATGGACTTGTGGATTTATGGGTATTCAGTTTTATTTGTATTCCATTGCATAACAATGACATAGGCAAGCGCTTGAAGCTGCATGTCACACACATGCACAATCTTATATTTGCATAGTTTTAATATGGTGCATCATTCAGGTTCCTCCAAAAAGCTTGGACAATTCCAAATGGAAAGGATGCAATGCACATAATGACTCAATGCCAACTCTGAAGTCCGGGAATGGCAGGTGATTTTAGTTGTATTCGTATGCTTGGAATTTATGGCATTATGTTTTTATATGTATTTTATGCATAGAATCATTAAGGTGCATAGCATTTGGTGGGTTGGCCTAAATTAGTCAGCTTTTTAGTATATTGTAAGTTGTCCTGCCTAAATGATAAATAAAGTGTGTATTTTCCAAAAAAAACAAAAAAAAACCATAAATCCTAAACTTTAAATCCTAAACCTTAAACCATAACTATAACCCAAATCCATAAACCCTAAATCCTAAATCTCTTTTTTTGCACTTTTATAATCAAATGACTAAGTGTAAAATTTAAATTGAAATTCACAACTTTTAGGAATGTCACAGATTAGTCTTTTAGTATATGTAACACAAAGTCATGACTCAAGGGGAGAGTTATGAATTCAGTCTCTTTCTTGCTTTAAAGTATTGTAGCATTAGCAATCCTCATGATTGTATAATTTGTCTCTAGAACACAAAATCATATCGATGAGAATATGCCATAACTTGTGTCTCTCTGTTGAACATAACCTACATAATAAATAACCTAAATACTTAAACCATTATACCTACATAACCTAAATAATAAATAATAAATAATAAATCTCATTTTTATTTGTTTTCATTATTATTTTAAATATTCATTTTAATTATTTTTTAGTTTATTTTTATAGAAATATTAATTACAAAATAAATAATGAGTGAGACATATATAATTTAAATATATTATTTTTTATGAAATAAAATATAAGCTTATAAAAATAAACAAAATTTCAAAAATTTAAAATTTTATTTAGTAATATAATTTACTTTGATTTTGAATTCTTTTGGGTTCTACAAATATATTTTAATTAAAATCTATCTTATTAATAATAGTTTATTAATTTATTTTTTGATCATCAAAATAATATATATTACTATAATTTTTTATATTGAATTTACATCAAATATAATTATTAAGATTATTATAACTAAGTATGTATTCATATGTTAGAACTATTAAAAAGTTATTATATTTTCAAAGGTTATAACCTTTGAAAATCATGAAAATTCATAAAAATAATTTTTTGTTATTTCATTGATTAAATAAAACCTATAAACACCTAAATGTGCAAACATATAAATCAATAAACTCCTTAAGCCCAAAACCACAAAAAACTTAAACCATTAAATTGGTATACTCTAAATAATAAATTATATATATCTTTTTTATTAGTATACATTATAATTTTAAATATTCATTTTAATTATTTATCAATTTATTTTTATAGAAATATTAATTACAAAATAAATTATTAGTGAGACAGTTATAATTTAAATAATTTATTTTTCATCAAAAAAAATATATGCTTATAATTATTTGTATTCAATATAATTTTAAATAATTATTTTAATTATTTATTAGTTTATTATTATAGAATTATAAATTACAAAATAAATAATGAGTAAGACAAATAAATTTAAATAATTTATTTATAATAACAAAAATATAAACTTATAAAAAAAGCAAAACATTGAAAAAATTATTATTAAGTATTATATTTTACTCCGATTTTCAATAAATTTAGATTTTGCAAATATATTTTAAATAATATCTATCTTATTAATAATAGTTTATTATATTTTTTTGATCATTATTATAGTATCTAGCAATGTAATTATTTATATTGAATTTAAATGACTTATAATTATTAAATTATTATAACTTAATATTAATTTACGTTTGAAAAAAATTTAAAAATTATTATATTTTCAAAGGTTATACCTTCAAAAATTAAAAAAATAATAAAAATAATTTTTTTTATATCATTCTTTAAATAAAACTTATAAACCACTAATTGCATAAACACTTAAACCTCTAAACTCTTAAACACAAAAGCCCCTAAATACTTAAACCTTTAAACTCTTAAACCTTAAATATAATTTAAATAATTTATTAAAATATTAATTACAAAATAAATTATGAGTGATAAAAATATAATTTAATTAATTTATTTTTCATCAAAAAAAATATGAGCTTATAAAAAGAAATAAAAACTAAAAAATAAATTATTATTTAGTAATAAAATTTACTTGGATTTTAATATTTTTAGGCTTTGCAATTATATTTTAATATATATCTAACAAATTAATAATAGCATATTAATTTATTTTTTGATAATTGATATCATATTTATCAATATAATTGTTTATATTTAGTTTATATTATATATAATTATAATGATTATTATTACTAAATATTGTATTCACATATTTAAAAAATTTTAAAATTATTATATTTTCAAAGGTTATAACCTTTGAAAATGTGAAAAAATATCATAAATAATTTTTTTGTTATTTCATTGTTAAAATAAAACCTATTAACCACTAAATGAATAAAAACATAAATCGCTAAAGTCTTAAAACAAAAATACCTTTAAATATTTTAAATATTAAACTGGTATACATTAGTAATAATTCATAAATCTCATTTTAATTTTTATTCAGTATAATTTTAAATTTTTATTTTAATAAGTTATCAGTTTATTTTTATAGACATATTAATTACAAAATAAATTATTAGTGAGATAGGTCTATTTTAAATTAGACTGGTATACCCAAAATAATAAAGAATAAATCTCAATATTTTCTTTTTCATTATAATTTTAAATATTCATTTAAATTATTTATTTGTTTATTTTTATATAAATATTAATTAAAAAATAAAGTATGAGTTAGAAAAATATAATTTATATAAATTAATTTTCATCAAAAAAATATGGATAAATTTTTAAAAGGAAAAAATTTCAAAACAAGAAATTATTATAAAGTAATATATTTTGATTTCTTCTAAATCATTTTAGGTTTTTTTTATTATATTTTAATTGATATCTATCTTATTAATAAGAGATTATTAATTTATTTTTTGATCATTTTTAGAATATTTATCAATAATATTGTTTATATTGAATTTATATGATATATAAATATCATGATTCTTATAAGTAAATATTGAATTCACATTTGAAAAAATTTAAAAATTATTATATTTTACCTTTGGAAATATCAAAAAATAATAAAAATAAAATGAGGCACACTAACTTCACAAAATTCATTAAACTCATCCCTCTAAACAAAACAAAAAGACAATTCATCTTTTATTATCATTTTCACCAAAGCCTCCCTAACTAGTTGATCAAATTACCAACAAGTTAATTTGTTATCCTCTGAACTAGTACCTTTAGTGAAACTCAACGAAGATTGAGACTTGTCTTTACCTGTGTGAGCTTTTAGTAATTCTTTTTTGTGGGGAAATATCCTACAAGTCTCTCTCAAATATTTTCATAAACCTGAAGTACCTTGATCACTTTTTGCCAAATATTCTTTCCTACACCATATACAAGCTGCCCTACCAATTTCATTTCCCTCTGAATCAACTAATATATCATAAGTTTCCCAAACAGCAGACTTATACTTTTTATGAGCTTGAGGTTCAGATGTACCTTGACTTTCTTTTACATTTGGTATTGAAGAACCTGCTGTAACAATAGGAGGGTTCGTGAAAAGATGATGATTGGATTTACTAGTACTTTCATCATTTGAGATGTTATCATCTTCAATTTATTGTATTTTTTGTTTACCGCTGGATTGTGCCATCTGCATTGCCATTAATTAATATGATAAGTTAAGCATAAATACATATAAATATTTCAAACAAGCATGCTCTACAAAACAGACTGAAACACATAATAATACCTATTAATCATTCAATTCTCATCAGCAAAACAAACCAAAAGGTAGGTGGCATCTGGGACATGGTGGAGGCAACTAAACATGGTGAAGTGCGATGAACAAGGGCTGGACCTAACTGAACATGGCTGGAACGGTGTGAGGTGGCCTTGAACTCGTCGGAACAGCAATAGGTGCGTCGGAATTGGATGGGCAGCAGCGGAATTGGTGGCATCTTCATGTTATATATATATATTCCTGGTTCTAATATTAGTTTTTTCGGACGGGACGGTTCTCGGGATGGATATAGCTTAAGATCCAGAACCCTCCCTAAAAAAAATACATGACAGAACTGGATGGGAAAATTCAAAGTCAACGGAATTTTCTCAGTCCTGATTTTTTCGGGACAAGACTTTGGGTCGGGTTGCAAATCTTCAAATCCCATGAGCAGCCCTACTAAATGCATATAAAGTTAAATCAGTAAACTCCTAAACCCCGTAATGCCTAAATACATAAACCATTAAACCGCTAAATACATCTTAATAATTAATAAATCTAATTTTTATTGCTATTTATTATATTTTTAAATATTCGTTTTAATTATTTATTAGTGTATTTATTTAGAAATATTTATTACAAAAAAAAATTATGAGTGGGACAAATATAATTTAAATAAAATATTATTTATCTAATAAAAATATATGCTTATAATAGAAGTATAAATTTAAAAATTATAAAATTATTAACAAGTAATATAAGTTACTTTAATTTTGAATCAATTTGGGTTTTGTAAATATTTTTTAATTTATATCTATCTTTATATTAATAGTTTATAAATTTTAATTTTTGATCATTATTATAATATCTATCAATAAAATTATTTATATTAAATTTATATGATATATAATTATTAATATTATTATAACAAAATATTGTATTAAAATTTCAAAAAATTTTAAATATAATTATATTTTTATATGTTATAAACTATGAAAATGATAAAAAATTATAGAAATTTTTTTTGTTATTTTATTTTTTTAAATAAAACCTATAAAACACTAAAAGCCTAAAAAAATAAATCGCTAAACTCTAACGATAAAACCTCTAAATACTTAAATCATTAAACTAGTATACATTAATAATAAATCATAAATCTCATTTTAATTTTTATTCAGTATAATTTTAAATTTTTATTTTAATTATTTATCAATTTATTTTATAGAAATATTAATTACAAAAAAAATTATTAGTGAGATAGATCTAATTTAAATTATACCGGTATCCTTAAATAATAAAATAATAAATCACATTTTTTTTCATTATAAGTTTAAATATTCATTTTAATTATTTATTTGTTTATTTATATATAAATATTAATTACAAAATAAATTGAGTTAGACAAATATAATTTATATAAATTATTATTTATCAAAAAATTATTGATAAACTTTTTAAAAGAAAAAAAAATTCAAAAAAAATTGTTATATGGTAATATATTTTACTTTTCTTTTGAATAATTTTAGGTTTTGTAACTATAATTTAATTGATATCTATCTTATTAAAAATAGATTATTAATTTATTTTTTGATCATTATTAGAATATTTATCAAAAAAATTATTTATATTGAATTTATATGATATATAAATATAATGATTATTATAACTAAATATTGTATTCACTTTTAAAAAAATTTAAAAATTATTATATTTTGAAAGGTTATAACATTTGAAAATATTAAAAATTAAAAAATATATATTTATTGTTATTTTATTTTTTAAATAAAACTTATAAACCACTAAAAGCCTAAAAAATTAAATTGATAAACTCTTAAACGACATAACCTCTAAATACTTATTCCATTAAACTTGTATAGATTAATAATAAATCAAAAATCTCATTTTAATTTTTATTCAGTATAATTTTAAATTTTTATTTTAATTTTTTATCAATTCAATTAAATTGGTATCCCTAAATAATAAATAATAAATCTCATTTTTTGTATTATAATTTTAATTAATTAATTAATTATTTATTTATTTATAAATATTAATTACAAAATAAATTGAGTTAAACAAATATAATTTATATAAATTGTTTTTGATCAAAAAATTATAGATAAACTTTTTAAAAGAAAAAAAAATTTTAAAGCAAAAAATTATTGTATAGTAATATATTTTGCTTTGCTTCTAAATCATTTTAGGTTCTGTAATTATATATTAATTGATATCTATATTATTAATAATAGATTATTAATTTATTTTTTGATAATTATTAGAATATTTATCAATAACATTGTTTATATTGAATTTATAAGATATATAAATATAATGATTATTATAACTAAAAATTTGTATTCACTTTTTAAAAAAATTTAAAAATTAATATATTTTGAAAGGTTATAACATTTGAAAATATCAAAAAAAATAAATATATATTTTTTGTTATTTTATTTTTTAAATAAAACCTATAAACCACTAAATGCATGCACAGTTAAATCAGTAAACACCGAAACCCCGTAATGCCAATATATATAAACCATTAAACTACTATATACTACTTAATAATTAATAAATCTAATTTTTAATTATATTTATTATAATTTTAAATAATCATTTTAATTATTTATTAGTTTATTTTTATAGAAATATTTATTACAAACTAAATAATGAGTGCAACAAATATAATTTAAAAAATGTATATGCTTATAAAATAAGTAAAATTTTAAAAATTAAAATTGTTATCCATAAATATATTTTACTATAATTTTGAATCAATTTGGGTTTTGTAATTATTTTTTAATTAATATCTATCTTAATATCAATAGTTTATAAATTTAATTGTAATCATTATTATAATATATATCAATAAAATTGTTTATATTGAATTTATATGATATATAATTATTAATATTATTATAACTAAGTATTGTATTCACATTTCAAAAAAATTTAAATATTATTATATTTTCAAAGGTTATAACCTTTGAAAATGAGAAAAATTATAGAAATTTTTTTGATATTTTTTTTAAATAAAACATATAACCCACTAAAAGCCCAAAAAAATAAATCGCTAAAATCCTAAATGAAAAAACCTCGTAAAACTTAATCCATTAAACTGGTATACAGTAATAATAAATCATAAATCTCATTTTAAATTTTATTCAGTATAATTTTAAATTTTTATTTTATTTATTTATCAGTTTATTTTTATAGAAATATAAATTACAAAATAAATTATTTGTGAGAAATATCTAATTTAAATTAAACTAGTATCCCTAAATCTTAAATAATAAAACTCATTTTATTAATTATAATTTTAAATATTCATTTTAATTATTTATTTGTTTATTTTTATAAATAAATTAATTACAGAATAAATTATGAGTTAGACAAATATAATTTATATAAATTATATTTCATCAAAAAATATAATAAACTTTTTAAAAGAAAAAAAGATTCAAAACAAAAAATTATTATATAGTAATATATTTTGCTTTGCTTCTGAATCATTTTAGGTTTTGTAATTACATTTTAATTGATATTTATCTTATTAATAATAGATTTTTAATTTATTTTTTGATCATTATTAGAATATTTATCAATAAAATTGTTTATATTGAATTTATATAATATATAAATATAATGATTATTATAACTAAAGATTGTATTCACTTTAGAAAAAAATTTAAAATTTATTGTATTTTCAAAGGTTATAACCTTTGAAAATATCAAAAAATAACAAAAAAAAATTTTATTTTATTTTTTAAATAAAACATATAAACCATTAAATGTAAATATAGGTAAATTAGTAAACTCCTAAATACATCAACCATTAAACCGCTATATACTACTTAATAATTAATAAATTTAATTTTTATTTTATTTATCATAATTTTAAATATTGATTTTAATTATTATTAGTTTATTTTTATTAAATATTTATTACAAAATAAATTATGAGTGCGACAAATATAATTTAAATAATTTATTTTTAATTAAAAAAAATATATACGCTTATAAAAGAAGTAAAAATTTAAAAATTAAAAATTTTTATACAGTAATATATTATAGTTTAATCTTGAATCTATTTGGGTATTTTAAATATTTTTTAATTAATATCTATCTTATTATTAATAGTTTATTAATTTAATTTTTGATCACTATTATATTATATATCAATAAAATAATTTATAGTGAATTTATATGATATATAATTATTAATTTTAAAATTACTAAATATTATATTCACATTTCAAAAAATTTAAAATATTATTATATTTTCAAAGGTATAACCTATGAAAATGAGAAAAAATTACAAATTTTTTTTCGTGATTTTATTGTTTAAAAAATACCTATAAATAATTAAATGTTTAAAAACATAAATTGCTAAACTCCTATACGACAAAACCTCTAAATACTTAAACCATTAAATAGGTATACATTAATAAAAAATAATAAATCACAATTTAATTTTTATTAAGTATAATGTTAAATTTTTATTTTAATTATTTATCAGTTTATTTTTATAGAAATATTAATTACAAAATAAATTATTAGTGCAACAAATCTAATATTAATAATTAATTTTTCATAAAAAAAATATATATCCTTATAAAAAGAGGCAAAAATTTAAACACAAATTTATTTTTTAAGAATATATTTTATAAAAACATAAATCTCTAAACTTTTAAACGACAAAACCACTAAATACTTAAACTATTAAACTTGTAAACATTAATAAAAATTCATAAATCTCATTTTAATTTTTATTGAATATAATTTTAAATTTTTATTTTAATTATTTATTAGTTTATTTTTATAGTCATATTAAATAAAAATTAAATTATTAGTGAGACAGATCAATTTTAAATTAAAATAGTATACCTAAATAATAAATAATAAATCTCGTTTTTTTTCATTATAATTGTAAATATTTATTTTAATTATTTATTTCTTTATTTATATATCAATATTAATTACAAAAAAAATTGTGCTTGACAAAAATAATTTATATAAATTATTTTTCATCAAAAATTTATAGATAAACTTTTTAAAACAAAAAAAAATTTCAAAACAAACAATTATTATATAGTAATATATTTTGCTTTGCTTCTAAATCATTTTAGGTTTTGTAATTATATTTTTATTGATATCTATCTTATTAATAATAGATTATTAATTTATTTTTTGATCATTATTAGAATATTTATCAATAAAATTGTTTATAATGAATTTACTTGATATATAATTATAAAGATTATTATAAATAAATATTATATTTACATGTGAAAATAATTTAAAAATTATTATATTTTTAAAGGTTATTATCTTTAAAAATTAAATAAAATCATAAAAATAAATTTTTTGTTTTTTTATTGTTTATAAAAAACCTATAAACTACTAAATGCCTAAACGCTTAAATCATTAAACTCCTAAACCCAAAAACCACAAAACCCATAAATAGTTAAACATTTATACCATCTTTAAAGATTTATGTATTTATGAATAATATATAAATATCTATCAAAATATAATAGTTTATTAATTTATTTTTTGATCATTATTATATTTATATTTAGTTTATTAATATATATCAATAAAATTGTTTATTTTTAATTTACATGATATATAATTATTAAGTTTATTATAACTAAATATTGTATTTACATTTGAAAAAAATTTAAAAATTATTATATTTATAAAGGTTATAACCTTCAAAATTGATAAAAAATTTGAAAAATAATTTTTATGTTATTTAATTATTTAAATAAAACATATGAACTACTAAATGCCTAAACTCTTAAATCACTATGCTCATAAACTTTTAAATACTTAAACCATTAAACTCGTATACCATAAATAATTAATCATAAATCTCATTTTTATTTGTATTCATTATAATTTTTATGTTCATTTTAATTATTTTTTAGTTAATTTTTATAGAAATATTAATTGCAAAATAAAATTATGAATGAGACAAATAAAATTTAAATAACTTATCTTCATCAAAAAAATAATATAAGCTTATAAAAAATATCAAAAATATAAAAATAAAAAATTATTATTTACGAATATATTTTACTTTGATTTTAAATCATTTTAGGTTTTGCAAATATATTTTAATTAATATCTATCTTATTAATAATAATTTATTAATCTATTTTATGATCAGTATAATAATATAGATCAATAAAATTATTTATATTGAATTTACATGATATTTAATTTTTATGATTATTATAATTAAATATTGTATTAACATTTGAAAAAAAATTAAAAATTATAATATCTTCAATGGTTATAATCTTGAAAATGAGAAAAAATCATAAATTTTTTTTTGTTATTTAATTATTTAAATAAAACCTATAAACCACAAAATACCTAAATACTTAAATTACTAAACTCCTAAACCCTGATACTGCTACACTACACACACATAGCGACGGACCACAAATCACACGTGCACATATTCTTGTCCATTTTGGTGTAGCATTTAGAGGGGCCAGCAAGTCCTAGAAGCAGCCAGATGTATGGGCCACCAGCTTGTAGAGGGCCCTACTAGCAAGCTGGGATGATAACATTCACACAACTGACAAGACCGAGCAAAGTGGTCGGAGTACACGCAAGAGTAGCTGGGAGTGGGTCCCACTAGCACTATCATGCTAGCATAGAGGGCCACCCAACTGTCATCCAATCAGGAGTAGCGGGTAATCCATGATTAATTAGAGAGCCGGAAAAATCCGAAGCATCACCAAGCAGGGCCAGTAAGCAATGGAGTCCATACCAGCCACACGGGAGCGAAAGATTCAAACTTGTAGTTTATGTTTGTAGTCTTATTTGTATTTTGGACTTTGTATGCACCATGTACATGTAGAGACGGATCATGACATACTCACATACACAACCTTGTCTGTTCTCTATGATGCATTAAATGAGGGCAACTGGATCCTTGAGTATCTTTAAGTGGGGCCCACTAATGCGTTTTGTAAATATCACATTAGAAGATGCTACACTCCCGGGAGCAGAAGACCCATCTTTATAGCATTTTGTAATTTTACTTGTTTTCTAGCTTGGTTGTACACGTAGATAATTAGACTATGAGATGGACCTCATCGCACATACACACCGATGCATGCATATTTTTTAATATTTTGTTGGTGCAACATACAACCACTTCATGGAGCACGAGGAGGAAGTATTCTAATCCAAGAGATACTCTTTGAGGATCATTAGAGCAAAAGAATATGGAATTCAGAGGTAAGAATGAATTGACAAAGTGTCGTAGATATGGACTTGTGGATTTATGGGTATTCAGTTTTACATGTATTCCATTGCATAGCAATGACATAGGCAAGCGCTTGATGCTGCATGTCACGCACATGCACAATCTTATATTTGCATTGTTTTAATATGGTGCATCATTCAGGTTCCTCCAAAAGGCTTGGACAATTCCGAATGGAACGAACGTAGTGCGCATAATGACTCAATGCCAACTCTAAAGTCTGGGAATGCCAGGTGATTTTATTTGTATTCGTACGCTTGGAATTTATGGCATTATGTTTTTTATGTATCTTTAAGGTGATTTTATGTTTTTTATGGAATTTATAGAATCATTAAGGTGCATAGGATTTGGTGGGCTAGCTTAAATTAGTCAGCTTTTTAGTATCGTGTAAGTTGTGTGCCTAAATGATAAATAAAGTATGTATTTTCCAAAAAAAAACAAAAAAAAACCATAAACCCTAAACTTTAAATCCTAAACCTTAAACCATAAAGTATAACCCTAATCCATAAATCCTAAATCCTAAATCTCATGTTTTGCACTTTTATAATCAAATGACTAAGTGTAAAATTTAAATTGAAATTCACAACTTTTAGGAATGTCACAGATTTATCTTTTTGTATATGTAACACAAAGTCATGACTCAAGGGGTGAGTTATGGATTCAGTCTTGTTCTTGCTTTCGATTATTGTAGCATTAGCAATGGTCATGCTTGTAGAGTTTGTCTCTAGACTACAAAATCATATCGATGAGAATATGCCATAACTTATGTCTCTCTGTTGAACATATTGTTATGGCATTAAGAATGATCATGAATACATATTTAATCACTATAATACTGGGTCATAGTATGGGATATGACCATAGCTTGTGCATTTTATCTTTATATTGTAAGGTCATTCCACTAGGAATGATTGTAACTTTGGACATTCCTCAAGAGAAAAAGTCATGACCCTAGACAAAGTTAAAGCTCGAGTACTACATTTTATAACTTTGATTTGTGACATCAAGTGTCAATATGCAAGACTAATATTTTGAGCAATGATTTAAACCTTTTATACATTTTTATATGATTCATTTCTCCTTTTTGGGTATTGTGAGCTTGTATACATAACTCATTTAATATAAAAAAAAGAAATGATATTTTTCATATCTATCAGGATATAAAAAAAAGGCTTAGACATGGCAATAAAATAAATTTTTTAATTCTTGATTGAAAGAGAGCCCATACTTCTTGCCCTGCGCAAACCACCCAAGGGCTAGTTTGTTCTAATAGGCTACAAGGTGGTTATTTTTTTAGAGGTGAACTATGTTTTAAAAAAATGCTTCGAGTGTGTGAATGAGATATATTTTAGAACAAATTACAATAATCAATATAAATAGCATCCTCAACAACTATCTATTTCAACACATAGGGGTACAACTTTGGTTTAGTCTATTAGCGTACATGAGTCAAATTACCTTTGATAGCCCAGTGATTCAACATCAAATATGATGTGACATAATAGAGATAAAATAAAAGCTCTTATTATTTTGGTTAGAGCTTAAGCAATCATTCTAGAGTTGAGAGCTAACAAAATAAATTATTTTAATTATTTAGTATAATTTTAATTTTTATTTTAATTATTTATCAGTTTATTTTTATAGAAATATTAATTACAAAATAAATTATTAGTGAGACAGATCTAATTTAAATTAAACTGGTATATCCTAAATAATAAAGAATAAATCTCATTTTTTTTTCATTTTAATTTTAAATATTCAAATTTAATTATTTATTTGTTTATTTTTATATAAATATTAATTACTAAATAAATAATGAGTTAAACATATATAATTTATATAAATTATTTTTCATCAAAATAATATAGATAAACATTTTAAAAGAAAAAAAAATTTCTAAACAAACAATTATTATGTAGTAATATATTTTGCTTTGCTTCTGAATCATTTTAGGTTTTGTAATTATATTTTAATTGATATCTATCTTATTAATAATAGATTATAAATTTTTTTTTGATAATCATTAGAATATTTATCAATAAAATAGTTTATATTGAATTTATATGATATATAAATATAATGATTATTATAATTAAATATTGTATTCACTTTTGAAAAAATTTTTAAAATTATTATATTTTCGAAGGTTATAACCTTAAAAAATGAGAAAAAATAATAGAAATAAATTTTTTGTTATTTCTTTTTTTTAAAAAAACCTATAGATCATTAAATGCTTACTTACTTAAATTAGAAAGCTCATAAACCCCGAAACCCCTAAATACATAAACCTTTTAAAAGCTATATACTACTTAATAAATAATAAATCTCATTTTTATTTCTATTTATTATAATTTTAAATATTAATTTTAATTATTCATAGTTTAATTTTTTAGAAAAATTAATTACAAAATAAATTTCGAGTGAGACAAATATTATTTAAATAATTTATTTTAATAAAAAAATATAAGTTTATAAAGTGAAGGAAAATTTAAAAATTAAATATTATTATATAATAATATATTTTGATTTGATTTGAATCATTTTATGTAATTTAAATATATTTTAATTAATATTTATATTTTTAATAATATTTTATTAATTTAATTTTTGATCATTATTATATTATCTAACATTAAAATTATTTATATTGAATTTAAAAGATATATAATTAGTAAGATTAATATAATTATACATGGTATTCACATTTAAAAAAATTTTAAAAATTATTTTATTTTCAAAGGTTATAACCTTTGAAAATCAAATAAAATCAAAAATAGAATTTTAAATTTTTATTATATAAATAAAACCTATAAACCACTAAATGCATAAAAACATAAATTGCTAAACTCCTAAATGACAAAACTCCTAAATAATCAAACGATTAAACTAGTATACCATATATAATAAATCATAAATCTCATTTTAATTTGTTTTCATTATAATTTTAAATATTCATTTTAATTATTTATTAGATTATTTTTTATAGAAATATTAATTACAAAATAAATAATGAGTGAGAAAAATATAATTTCAATAATTTATTTTTAATAAAAAAAAAGCTTATATAAAGAATTAAAATTTAAAAACAAAAAATTATTATTTAGTAATATATTTTAGTTTGATTTTGAATTATTATATATAGGTTTTGCAATTATATTTTAATTGCGATCAATCTTATTAATAATAGTTTATAATTTATTATTTGATCATTTTTATAATATCAAACAATATAATTACTTATATTAAATTAAAATGGCTTATAATTATTAAGTTAATATAACTAAATATTATATTTACATTTGAAAAAAATTTAAATATTATTATAGATTCAAAGGTTATAACCTTAAAAAATGATAAAAAACCACAAAAATATTTTTTTTATTATTTTATTATTTAAATAAAATTTAAAAACCACTAAATGCCTAAACATTTAAATCATTAAACCTATATAACCTAAATAATAAATAAAAAATCTCATTTTTATTTGTATTCATTATAATTTTATATATTCACTTTAATTATTTTTTAGTTTATTTTTATAGAAATATTAATTACAAAATAAATAATGAGTCAGAGATATAATTTAAATAAATTATTTTTTATGAAAAAAAATTAAACTTATAAAAATAAACAAAATTTCAAAAATTTAAAATTTTTTTAGTAATATAATTTACTTTGATTTTGAATTATTTTGGGTTCAGCATATATAATTATTAATATCACTTATTAATAATAGTTTATTAATTTATTTTTTGATCATTATTATAATATATATTAATACATTTTTTTATATTGAATCTACAACAAATATAATTATTAAGATTATTATAACTAAGTATTGTATTCATATATTATAACTATTAAAAAATTTTTATATTTTCAAAGGTTAATTCCTTTGAAAATCACGAAAATTCATAAAAATAAATTTTTTGTTATTTCATTGATAAAATAAAATTTATAAACACGAAAATGTGTAAACATATAAATCAATAAACTCCTTATCCCCAAAACCACAAAAAACGTAAACAAATAAAATGGTTATACCCTAAATAATAAATCATAAATCTCATTTTTATTAGTATTCATTATAATTTTAAATATATATTTTAATTATTTATTAGTTTAATTTTATAGAAATATAAATTAAAAAATAAATTATTAGTGAGACAAATATAATTTAAATAATTTATTTTTCATCAAAAAATATATAGGCTTATAAATGGATAAAAAATTTAAAAATTTAAAATTAATATTAAGTAAAATATTTCATTTTGATTTTTAGTCATTTTAGGTTTTGCAAATATATTTTAAACAATATTTATCTTATTAATAATTAGTTATTACTTTTTTATGATCATTATTATAATAAATATCACTAAAATAGTTTATATTGAATTTATATTATATATAATTATTATGATTATTATAACTTCATATTGTATTCACTTTTCATATTATATTTTCAAAGGTTATAACCTTCAAAAATGAGAAAAAATAACATAAATAAATTTTTTGTTATTTTATTTTTTATAAAAACCTATAAACCACTAAATGACTAAATACTAAAATGACTAAACTCCTAAACCCAGAGCCGATAAATACTTAAAACATCATATTAGTATAGTCTAAATAATAAATAATAAATCTCAATTTTATTAGTATTTATTATAATTTTAAATATTCATTATAATTATTTATCAGTTTATTTTTAAAGAAATATTAATTACAAAATAAATTATTAGTGAGATAGATATAATTTAAATAATTTATTTTTCATCAAAAAAATATATATGCTGATAAAAAGAGGCAAAATTTTAAAAATAAAAAATTATTGTTTAAAAATATATCTTATTTTGATTTTGAATCATTTTAGATTTTACAATTATATTTAAATTTATATCATTCTTATAAATACAAATTTATTAATTTATTTATTCATCATTATTATAATATCTATCAATAAAATTATTTATATTGAGTTTACATTATATATAATTATTAAGATTATTATAACTAAATATTATATTCACATTTAAAAAAAATTAGAATTATTAAATTTTGAAAGGTTACAACCTTCAAAAATTAAAAAAAATCAAAAAATTAAATTTTTTGCTTTTTCATTCTTTAAATAAAAACTATAAATCACTAAAGGTATAAATAATTAAATCACTTAACTCCTAAACTACAAAACACCTAAATACTTAAACCATTAAACCGGTATATCTTGATTAATAAATAATAAATCTTAATTTTATTTGTATTCATTATAATTTTAAATATTCAATTTAATTATTTAGTAGTGTATTATTATAGAATTATATATTACAAAATAAATTAAGAGTAACACAGATATAATTTAAATAATTTATTTTTAATAACAAAAATATAAACTTATAAAAAAAGCAAAACATTAAAAAAAATTATTATTTAGTAATATATTTTACTTTGATTTGAATAAATTTAGATTTTGCAAATACATTTTAAATAATAATTATTTTATTAATAATAGTTTATTAATAATTATTTATATTGAATTTAAATAAATTATAATTATGAAGATTATTATAAATAAATATTATATTTACATATAAAAAAATTTAAAAATAATTTTATTTTCAAAGGATATAATCTTCATAAATTAGAAAAAATAATAAAAATAATTTTTTGCTATATCATTGTATAAATAAAACTTATAAACCACTAAATTCCTAAACACTTAAACATCTAAACTCCTAAACACAAAAGCCCCTAAATACTTAAACCTTTAAACTCGTAAACCTTAAATATAATTTAAATAATTTATTAAAATATTAATTACAAAATAAATTATAAGTGATACAAATATAATTTAAATAATTTATTTTTCATCAAAAAAAATATAAGCTTATAAAAATAAGCAAAAACTAAAAAACAAAAATTATTATTAAGTAATAAATTTTACTTGTATTTTGAATAATTTTAGGTTTTTCAATTATATTTAAATTTATATCCATCATAATATTAATAGCATATTAATCTATTTTTTGAAAATTTATATCATATCTATCAATAAAATTGTTTATATTTAGTTTATATTATATATAATTATAATGATTCTTTTTACTAAATATTGTATTCACATTTTTAAAAAATTTTAAAATTATTATATTGGCAGAGGTTATATAACCTTTGAAAATGTGAAAAAATATCAAAAATAATTTTTTTGTTATTTCATTGTTTAAATCATACCAATAAACCACTAAATGTCTAAAAACATAAATCGCTAAAGTCCTAAATGACAAAACCTTTAAATACTTAAAATATTAAACTGGTAAACATTAATAATAATTCATAAATCTCATTTTAATTTTTATTCAATATAATTTTATATTTTTATTTTAATTATTTATCAGTTTATTTTTATTGAAATAATAATTACAAAATAAATTATTAGTGAGACAGATATAATTTAAATAACATCTATCTTATTTATAATAGTTTATTAATTTATTTTTTGATCATTTATATAATATCTATCAATATAATGGTTTATATTGAATTTATATGATATATAATTATTAATATTATCATAAATAAATATAGTATTCAGATTTAAAAAATATTTAAAAATTGTTATATTTTCAAAGGTTATAACCTTAAAAATTGAGAAAAAATAACAAAAAATAAATTTTTTGTTATATCATTGTTTAAATAAAACTTATAAACCATTAAATACCTAAACACATAAATCTCTAAACTCCTAAACACCGAAGCCCCTAAATACTTAAACCTTTAAACTCATAAACCTTAAATATAATTTATTGAAATATTAATTACAAAATAAATTATGAGTGATACAAATATAATTTAAATAATTTATTTTTTATCAAAAAAAAATATAATTTTATAAAATGAACCAAAAACTAAAAAACAAAAATTATTATTTAGTAATAAATTTTACTTTGATTTTTAATAATTTTAAGTTTTGCAATTATATTTTAATTTATATCTATCATATTAATAATGACATATTAATTTATTTTTTGATAATTGATTTAATATCTATCAATAAAATTCTTTATATTTTGTTTAGATTATATATAATTATAATAATTATTAGTACAAATATTGTATTCACATTTTTAAAAAATTTTAACATTATTATATTTTCAAAGGTTATAACCTTTGAAAATGTGAGAAAATATCAAACATATTTTTTTTATTTCATTATTTAAATAAATCCTATAAACCACTAAATGCCTAAATTCTTAAATGAATAACTTCTAAATCTCGAAAACCCTAAATAGATAATTTTTTTAATCAGATATATCCTAAATAATAAACAATAAATCTCTTTTTTATTTTTTTCATTATAATTTTAAATATTCATTTTAATTATTTATTTGTTTATTTTTATATAAATATTAATTACAAAATAAATTATGAGTTAGACAATTATAATTTATAATTATTAGTTTTCATCAAAAAAAATATAGATAAACTTATTAAAAGAAAAAAAATTAAAAACAAAAAATTATTATATAATAATATAATTTGCTTTGCTTCTGAATCATTATTGGTTTTGTAATTATATTTTAATTGATATCTATCTTATTAATAATAGATCATTAATTTATTTTTTGATCATTATTAGAATATTTAGCAATAAAATTGTTTATATTGAATTTATATGATATTTAAATATAATGATTATTATTACTAAATATTGAATTCACTTTTGAATAAAATTTTAAAATTATTATATTTTCAAAGATTATAACCTTTCAAAATGTGAAAAAATAAAAAATATATATTTTTATGATATTTCATTGTTTAAATAAAACCTATAAACCACCAAATGCCTAAACACTTAATTCAATAACTCCTAAATCTCTAAAACTCTAAATAATAAATAATAATCCTTTTAAATCGGTAACCATAAATAATAAATAATAAATCTCAATATTATTGTTTTTATTATAATTTTAAATATTCATTTTAATTATTTATTTGTTTATTTTTATATAAATATTAATTACAAAATAAATTATGAGTTAGACAAATATAATTTATATAAATTATTTTTCATTAAAATTAAAAATAATTTATTTTAAAAGAAAAAAAAATTTCAAAACAACAAATTATTATATAGTAATTTATTTTGCTTTGTTCTGAATCATTTTTATATAGTAATATATTTTTTATCTAAATATTATTATATAGTAATATATTTTGATTTGATTTTGAATCATTGTGTTATGTAAATATATTTTAATTATTATTTATATTTTTAATAATAGTTTATTAATTTAATTTTTGATCATTATTATAATATCTATCATTAAAATTGTTTATATTGAATTTTTATGATATATAATTAGTAAGAATAATATAATAATACATAGTATTCACATTTCAAAAAAATTTTAAAATTATTTTATTTTTAAATGTTATAACATTTGAAAATCAGAAAAAATCTAAAAAAAATATTATTATTTTTATTATATAAATAAAACCTATAAACCACTAAATGCCTAAAAACATAAATTTATAAACTTCTAAATGACAAAACACCTAAATAATCAAACCATTAAACTGGTATACCACATATATAAATCATAAATCTCATTTTAATTTGTATTCATTATAATTTTAAATATTCATTTTAATTATTAATTAGTTTATTTTTTATAGAAATATTATTTACAAAATAAATAATGAGTTAGACAAATATAATTTTAATAATTTATTTTTAATCAAAAAATAATATAAGCTTATAAAAAGAAATAAAAATTTAAAACAAAAAAGTATTATTTAGTAATATATTTTAATTTGATTTTGAATCATTATATATAGGTTCTGCAATTATATTTTAATTACTATCAATCTTATTAATAAAAGTTTATTAATTTATTATTTATCATTTTTATAAATATCTTACAATAAAATTATTTATATTCAATTTAAATATCTTATAATTATTAATATTATTATAACTAAATATTATATTTACATTTGAAAAAAATTTAAAAATTATTATATTTTCAAAGGTTATAACCTTCAAAAATGATAAAAAATCACAAAAATAATTTTTTTATTATTTTATTATTTAAATAAAACTTATAAACTACTAAATGCCTAAACATTTAAATCTCTAGAATTCCTAAACCCCAAAACCCCCTAAATACTTAAACCATTAAACCTATATAACCTAAATAATAAATAATAAATCTCATTTTTATTTGTATTCAATATAATTTTATATATTCATTTTAATTATTTTTTAGTTTATTTGTATAGAAATATTAATTACAAATTAAATAATGAGTGAGACATATATAATTTAAATAAATTATTTTTTATGAAAAAAAATATAATCTTATAAAAATAAACAAAATTTCAAAAATTTAAAATTTTATTTAGTAATATAATTTACTTTGATTTTGAATTATTTTAGTTTCTGCAAATATATTTTAATTAATATCCATCTTATTAATAATAGTTTATTATTTTATTTTTTGATCATTATAATAATATATATTAATAAATTTTTTATATTGAATTTACAACCAAAATAATTTTTATGATTTTTATAACTTAGTATTCTATTCATATTTTATTACTATTAAAAAATTTTTATATTTTTAAATGTCATAACCATTTAAAATCATGAAAATTCATAAAAATAAATTTTTGTTTTTTCATTGATTAAATAAAACCTATAAACACGAAAATGTGTAAACATATAAATCAATAAAATCATTAACCCCAAAACTAGAAAAAACATAAACAATTAATAGTTATACCCTAAATAATAAATCATAAATCTCATTTTTATTAGTATTCATTATAATTTTAAATATACATTTTAATTATTTATTAGTCTTATATTTTACTTTGATTTTGAATAAATTTATATTTTGCAAATATATTTTAAAAAATATCTATCTTATTAATAATAGTTTATTAATTTATTTTTTGATCATTAATATAATATATTTCAATATAATTTTTCATATTGAATTTACATGATATATAATTATTAAGATTATCATAACTAAATATAGTATTCACATATAAAAAATTTAAAAATTGTTATATTTTCAAATTTTATAACCTTCAAAAATGAGAAAAAATAACAAAAATAAATTTTTTGTTATATAATTGTTTAAATAAAACTTAGAAACCATTAAAAGCCTAAATACATAATTATCTAAACTCTTAAACACCGAATCCCCTAAATACTTAAACCTTTAAACTCGTAAACCTTAGATATAATTTAAATAATATATAGAAATATTAATTACAAAATAAATTATAAGTGATACAAATATAATTTTAATAATATATTTTTCATCAAAAAAACATATAAGCTTATTAAATGATGCAAAATATAAAAAAAATTATTATTTAGTAATAAATTTTACTTTGATTTTGAATCATTTTATATTTTTTAATTATATTTTAATTTATATCTATCATATTAATAATAGTTTATTAATTTATTTTTTGATAATTGATATAATATCTATCAATAGAATTGTTTATATTTAGTTTATATTATATATAGTTATAATAATTATTATTACTAAATATTGTATTCACATTTTAAAAAATTTTAAAATAATTATATTTTCAAATGTTATAAACATTGAAAATTTGAAAAAATATCAAAAATAAATTTTTTGTTATTTCATTGTTTGAATAAAACCTATAAACCATTAAATGCTTAAATACTTAAATCAATAACTTCTAAATCTCGAAAACCCTAAATAGATAAATTTTTTAAACATGTATATCCCAAATAATAAATAATAAATCTCATTTTTATTTTTTTCGTTATAATTTTTAAATATTCATTTTAATTATTTATTTGTTTATTTTTATATAAATATTAAATACAAAATAAATTATAATTATAAAAATATAATTTATATTAATTATTTTCAACAAAAAAATATAGATAAACTTAATAAAAGAAGAAAAAAATTAAAAACAAAAAAATATTATATGGTAATATATTTTGCTTTCTTTCTGAATCATTTTAGGTTTTGTAATTATATTTTAATTGATATCTAACTTATTAATAATAAATTATTAATTTATTTTTTGATCATTATTAGAATATTTATCAATAAAATAGTTTATATTGAATTTATATGATATATAAATATAATGATTATTATAACTAAATATTGAATTCACATTTGAAAAAAATTTAAAAATTATTATATTTTCTAAGGTTATAACATTTGAAAATATCAAAAAATAATAAAAATAAATATTTTGTTATTTTAATTTTTAAATAAAACCTATAAACCACTAAATACATACACAGTAAAATCAGAAAACTCCTAAGGCCCGTAATACCTAAATACATAAACCATTAAACCATTATATGCTACTTAATAATTAAGAAATCTAATTTTTATTTATTTATTATAATTTTAAATATCCATTTTAATTATTTAATAGTTTATTTTTATAGAAATATTTATTACAACATAAATTATGAGTGCGACAAATATAATTTAAATAATTTATTTTTAATGAAATAATATATATACGCATATAAAAGAAGTAAAAATTTAAAAATTTAAAATTATTATTCAGTAATATATTTTACTTTAATTTTAAATCAATTTGGGTTTTGTAAATATTTTTTAATTAATTTCTATCTTTTTATTAATAGTTTATTAATTTAATTTTTGATCATTATTATAATATCTATCAAAAAAATTGTTTTTATTTCAATTTATATGATATATAATTATTAATATTATTATAACTAAAATATTATATTGACATTTAAAAAAATTTTAAATATTATTATATTTTCAAAGGTTATAACCTAAGAAAATGAGAAAAAATTATAAAATTTTTGTTTATTTTATTATTTAAATAAAACCTATAAACCACTAAATGCCTAAAAACATAAATCGCTAAATTTTCAAATGATAAAACATCTAAATACATAAACCATTAAATTGGTATACATTAATAATAAATCATAAATCTCATTTTAATTTTTATTCAGTAAAATTTAAAATTTTTATTTTAATTATTTATCAGTTTATTTTTATAGAAATTTTAATTACAAAATAAATTATTAGTGAGACAGATATAATTAAAATTAATCTGGTATACCCTAAATAATAATTAATAAATCTCATTTTTTTTTCATTATAATTTTAAATATTCATTTTAGTTATTTATTTGTTTATTTTTATATAAATATTAATTACAAAATAAATTATGAGTTAGACAAATATAATTTATATAAATTATTTTAAATCGAAAAATATAGATAAACTTTTTATAATAAAAAAATTAAAAACAAAAAATTATTATATTGTAATATATTTTGCTTTGCTTAGGAATTATTTTAGGTTTTGTAATTATATTTTAATTGATATCTATCTTATTAATAATAGATTATTTATTTATTTTTTGATCTTTATTAGAATATTTATCAATAAAATTGGTTATATTGAATTTATATGATATATAAATATAATGATTATTATAACTAAATATTGTGTTCAATTTTGAACAAAAATTTAAAAAATATTATATTTTCAAAGGTTATAACCTTAAAAAATGAGAAAAAATAATAAAAATAAATTTTTTGTTATTTCATTTTTTAAATAAAACCTATAGATCATTAAATGCTTACTTAGTTAAATCAGTAAGCTCATAAATCCTGAAACCCCTAAATACATAAACCCTTTAACAGCTATATACTACTTAATACATAATAAATCTCATTTTTATTTCTATTTATTATAATTTTAAATATTAATTTTAATTATTATAGTTTAATTTTTTAGATAAATTAATTACAAAATAAATTTCGAGTGAGAAAATAATATTTAAATAATTTATTTTAATAAAAAAAATATAAGCTTATAAAAAGAAATAAAATTTTAAAAACTAAATATTATTATTTAGTAATATATTTTGATTTGATTTTGAATCATTTTGTTTTATGTAAATATATTTTAATTAATATGTATATTATTAATAATAGTTTATTAATTTAATTTTTGGTCATTATTATAATATCTATCATTAAAATTATTTCTATTAATTTATATGATATATAATTAGTAAGATTAATATAATTATACATTGTATTCACATTTAAAAAAATTTTAAAAATTATTTTATTTTCAAAGGTTATAACCTTTGAAAATTAGAAAAAATCAAAAAAAGAATTTTAAATTTTTATTATATAAATAAAACCTATAAACCACTAAATGCCTCAAAACATAAATTGCTAAACTCCTAAACAACAAAACTCCTAAATAATCAAACCATTAAACCGGTATACCACATATAATAAATCATAAATCTCATTTTAATTTGTATTCATTATAATTTTAAATATTCATTTTAATTATTTATTAGTTTATTTTTTATAGAAATATCAATCACAAAATAAATAATGAGAGACAAATATAATTATAATAATTTATTTTTAGTAAAAAAAAATAAGCTTATATAAAGAAGTAAAAATTTAAAAACAAAAAATTATTATTTAGTAATATATTTTACTTTGATTTTGAATCATTATATATAAGTTTAGCAATTATATTTTAATTGCGATCAATCTTATTAATTAAAGTTTATTAATTTATTATTTGATAATTTTTATAATATCGAAGAATAAATTTACTTATATTCAATTAAAATGTCTTCTAATTATTAAGTTATTATTATAACTAAATATTATATTTACATTGGAAAAAAAATTAAAAATTATTATATTTTCAAAGGTTATAACATTCAAAAATGATAAAAAATCACAAAAATAATTTTTTATTATTTTATTATTTAAATAAAACTTAAAAACCACTAAATGCCTAAACATTTAAATCTCTAGACTCCAAAACCCAAAACCCCCTAAATACTTAAACCATTAAACCTATATAACCTAAATAATAAATAATAAATCTCATTTTTATTTGTATTCATTATAATTTTAAATATTCATTTTAATTATTTTTTAGTTTATTTTATAGAAATATTAATTGCAAAATAAATAATGAGTGAGACAGATATAATTTAAATAAATTATTTTTTATGAAACAAAAAATAATCTTATAAAATAAACAAAATTTTAAAAATTTAAAATTTTATTTAGTAATATAATTTACTTAGATTTTAAATTATTTTGGGTTCTGCAAATATATTTTAATTAATATCTATCTTATTAATAATAGTTTATTAATTTATATTTTGATCATTTTTATAATATATATTAATACATTTTTTTTATATTGAATCTACAACAAATTTAATTATTAAGATTATTATAACTAAGTATTGTATTAATATTTTAGAACTATTAAAAAATTATTATATTTTTAAAGGTCATAACCTTTGAAAATCACGAAAATTCATAAAAATAAATTTTTTGTTATTTCATTGATTAAATAAAACATATAAACACGAAAATGTGCAAACACATAAATCAATAAACTCCTTAACCCCAAAACCACAAAAAACTTAAACAATTAAATAGTTATACCCTTAAATAATAAATAATAAATCTCTTTTTTATTAGTATTCATTATAATTTTAAATATACATTTTAATTATTTTTAGTTTAATTTTATAGAAATATAAATTAAAAAATAAATTATTAGTGACACAAATATAATTTAAATAATTTATTTTTCATAAAAAATATATAGGCTTATAAATGGATACAAAAATTTAAAAATTTAAAATTAATATTTAGTAAAATATTTCACTTTGATTTTGAGTCATTTTAGGTTTTGCAAATATATTTTAAACAATATTTATCTTATTAATAATTGGTTATTACTTTTTTATGATCATTATTATAACTATTATCAATAAAATAGTTTATATTGAATTTATATTATATATAATTATTATGATTATTATAACTTCATATTGTATTCACTTTTCAAAAAAAATTTAAAAATTATTATATTTTCAAAGGTTATAACCTTTAAAATGAGAAAAAATAACAAAAATAAATTTTTTGTTATTTTATTTTTATATAAAACCTATAAACCACTAAATGACTAAATACTAAAATGACTAAACTACTAAACCCCGAAGCCCATAAATACTTAAAACATTAAATTAGTATAGTCTAAATAATAAATCATAAATCTCAGTTTTATTAGTATTCATTATAATTTTAAAGATTCATTTTAATTATTTATCAGTTTATTTTTATAGAAATATTAATTACAAAATAAATTATTAGTGCGACATATATAATTTAAATAATTTATTTTTTATCAAAAAAAATTCTCATAAAAAGTAGCAAAATTTTAAAAATAAAAAATTATTATTTAATAATATATCTTATTTTGATTTTGAATCATTTTAGAATTTACAATTATATTTATTTTATATCATTCTTATAAATACAAGTTTATTAATTTATTTATTGATCATTATTATAATATCTATCAATAAAAATATTTATATTGAGTTTACATTATATATAATTATTAAGATTATTATAACTAAATATTATATTCACATTTAAAAAAAATTAAAAATTATTATATTTTCAAAGGTTACAACCTTCAAAAATTAAAAAAAATCAAAAAATTAAATTTTGTGTTTTATCATTCTTTAAAAAAACTATAAATCACTAAAGGTCTAAACAATTAAATCACTAAACTCCTAAACCACAAAACACCTAATTACTTAAACCATTAAACCGGTATATCCTGAATAATAAATAATAAATCTCAATTTTATTTGTATTCATTATAATTTTAAATATTCATTTTAAATATTTATTAGTTTATTATTATAGAATTATAAATTACAACATAAATTATGAGTAATACAAATATAATTTAAATAATTTATTTTTAATAACAAAAATATAAACTTATAAAAAAAGCAAAACATTAAAAAAATTATTATTTAGTAATATATTTTACTTTGATTTGAATAAATTTAGATTTTGCAAATACTTTTTAAATAATAACTATTTTATTAATAATAATTTATTAATTTATTTTTTGATTATAATTATAATATCTAGCAATATAATTATTTATATTGAATTTAAACGAATTATAATTATGAATATTATTATAAATAAATATTATATTTACATTTGAAAAAAATTTAAAAATTATTATATTTTTAAAGGATATAATCTTCAAAAATTAGAAAAAATAATAAAATAAATTTTTTGCTATATCATTGTTTAAATAAAACTTATAAACCACTAAATGACTAAACACTTAAACATCTAAACTCCTAAACACAAAAGCCCCTAAATACTTAAACCTTTAAACTCGTAAACCTTAAATATAATTTAAATAATTTATTAAAATATTAATTATAAAATAAATTATGAGTGATACATATATAATTTAAATAATTTATTTTTCATCAAAAAAATTTATAAGCTTATAAAAAGAAGCAAAAACTAAAAAACAAAAATTATTAATTAGTAATAAATTTTACTTGGATTTTGAATAATTTTAGGTTTTGCAATTATATTTTAATTTATATCCATCATAATAATAATAACATATTAATTTATTTTTTGATAATTGATATCATATCTATGAATAAAATTGTTTATATTTATTTTATATTTTATATAATTATAATGATAATTATTACTAAATATTGTATTCACATTTTTAAAAATTTTTAATATTATTATATTGTAAAAGGTTATAACCTTTGAAAATGTTAAAAAATAACAAATATAATTTTTTTGTTATTTCATTGTTTAAACAAAACCTATAAACCACTAAATGCCTAAAAACATACATCGCTAAAGTCCTAAATGAAAAAAGCTGTAAATACTTAAAATATTAAACTGATACACATTAATAATAATTCATAAATCTCATTTTAATTTTTATTCAGTATAATTTTAAATTTTTATTTTAATTATTTATCAGTTTATTTTTATTGAAATATTAATTACAAAATAAATTATTAGAAAGACAGATATAATTTAAATTAAACTAGTATACCCTAAATAATATAGAATAGATTTCATTTTTTTTCATTATAATTTTAAATATTCATTTTAATTATTTATTTGTTTATTTATATATATATATTAATTAAAAAATAAATTATGAGTTAGACAAATATAATTTATATAAATTATTTTTCATCAAAAAAATATAGATAAACTTATTAAAAGAAAAAAAAATTAAAAACAAAAAATTATTATATAGTAATATAATTTGCTTTGCTTCTGAATCATTATAGGTTTTGTAATTATATTTTAATTGATATCTATCTTATTAATAATAGATTATTAATTTATTTTTTGATCATTATTAGAATATTTATCAATAATATTGTTTATATTGAATTTATATGATATATAAATATAATGATTATTATAACTAAATATTGAATTTACATTTGAAAACTATTTAAAAATTATTATATTTCCAAAGGTTATAACCTTTGGAAATATAAAAAAATAATAAAAATAAATATTTTGTTATTTTAATTTTTAAATAAAACGTATAAACCACTAAATGAATACACAGTTAAATCAGTAAACTCCTAATGCCCGTAATGCCTAAATACATAAACCATTAAACTGCTATATACTACTTAATAATTAAGAAATCTAATTTTATTTCTATTTATTATAATTTTAAATATTCATTTTAATTATTTATTAGTTTATTTTTATATAAATTTTTATTACAAAATAAATTATGACTGCGACAAATATAATTTAAATAATTTATTTTTAATAAAAAAAATATATACGCTTATAAAAGAAGTAAAAATTTAAAAATTAAAAATTATTATCCAATAATATTTTTTACTTTAATTTTGAATCAATTTGGGTTTTGTAAATATTTTTTAATTAATATTAATATTATTATTAATAATGTATTAATTTAATTTTTGATCATTATTATAATATCTATCAATAAAATTGTTTATATTGAATTTATTTGATATATAATTATTTAAATTTTTATGACTAAATATTGTATTCACATTTCAAAAAATTTTAAATATTATTATATTTTCAAAGGTTATAACCTATGAAAATGACAAAAAATTACAAATTTTTTTAGATATTTTTTTGTTTAAATAAAACATATAAACCACAAAATGCCTAAAAACATGAATCACTAAACAACTATATGACAAAACCTATAAATACTTAAACTATTAAATTTGTATACATTAATAATAAATCATAAATCTCATTTTAATTTTTTATTCTGTATAATTTTAAATTTTTATTTTAATTATTTATCAGTTTATTATTATAGAAATATAAATTATAATATAAATTATTAGTGAGATAGATATAAGTTAAATTAAACCGGTATACCCTAAATAATAAATAATAAATCTCATTTGTTTCATTATAATTTTAAATATTCATTTTAATTATTAATATTTAATTTTATATAAATATTAATTAAAAAATAAATTATAAGTTAGACAAATATAATTTATGTAAATTATTTTTAATCAAAAAAATATAGATAAACTTTTTTAAATAAAAAAAATTTCAAAACAAAAAATTATTATATAGTAATATATTTTGCTTTGCTTATGAATCATTTTTTGTTTTGTAATTATATTTTAATTGATATCTATCATATTAATAATAGATTATTAATTTATTTTTTGATCATTATTAGAATATTAATAATAAGATAGATATTAATTAAAATATAATTACAAAACTTAAAATGATTCAGAAGCAAAGCAAATTATATTACTATATAATAATTTTTTGATTTTGAATTTTTTCTTCTTTTAATAAGTATATCTATATTTTTTTAATGAAAAATAATTTATATAAATTATATTTATCTAACTCATAATTTATTTTGTAATTAATATTTATATATAAATAAACAAATAAATAATTAAAATAAATATTTAAAATTATAATGAAAAAAAATGAGATTTATTATTTATTATTTAGGGATACCGGTTTAATTTAAATTAGATCCGTCTCACTAATAATTTATTTTGTAATTAATATTTCTATAAAAAAAACTGATAAATAATTAAAATAAAAATTTAAAATTACACTGAATAAAAATTAAAATGAGTTTTAAGATTTATTATTAATGTATACCAGTTTAAATGTATAAGTATTTAGAGGTTTTGTCGTTAGGAGTTTAGCGATTTATGTTTTTAGGCTTTTAGTGGTTTATAGGTTTTATATAAAAAAATAAAATAACAAAAAAAATTTGTATAATTTGTTAACATTTTCATAGGTTATAACCTTTGAAAATATAATAATATTTACAATTGTTTGAAATGTGAATACAATATTTAGATTTAATATTATTAATAATTATATATCATATAAATTCAATATAAACAATTTTATTGATAGATATTATAATAATTATTAAAAAAATAAATTAAAAATCTATTATGAATATGATTAATATTACTTAAAATATAATATCAAAACCTAAAATGATTCAAAAGCAAAGCAAAATATATTACTTAATAATAATTATTTGTTTTTAAATTTTTATTCTATTTATAAGCTTATCTATTTTTTGATTAAAAATAATTTTTATAAATTATATTTTTAACTCATAATTTATTTATAATTAATATATATATATATATATATAAACTAAACAATCAAAATTAATTTTTTAAATTAAAATGAAAACAAATAAAAATGAGATTTATTAATTATCATTTAGGGGATACCCATTTAAATGATTATATATATAGGGGTATCGAGATTTTGTAGTTTAGTGATTTAAGTATTTAAACATTTAATGATTTATAGGTTTTATTTAAACAATGAAATAAAAAAAATATTTTTTTTTGTTTTTTCACATGTTCAAAGGTTATAATCTTTGAAAATATAATAATTTTAAAATTTATTTCAAATGTGAATACAAGATTTAGTTATAATAATTATTAAATTTATATATCATATAAATTAAATATAAATATTTTTATTGATAAATATTCTAATAATGATAAAAAATAAATTAATAATCTATTATTAATAAGTTAGATATCAATTATAATATAATTAAAAAACCTAAAATGATTCAGAAACAAAGTAAAATATATTACTATATAATAATTTTTTGTTTTTTATTTTTTTATTCTTTTAATAAGTTTATCTAAATTATTTTTGTTGAAAAATAATTTATATAAATTATATTTTTCTAACTTAAAATTTATTTTGTATTTAATATTTATATAAAAATAAACAAATAAATAATTATAATGAATATTAAAAATTATAATGAAAAAAATAAAAATGAGATTTATTATTTATTATTTAGGATATACCTATTTAAAAAATTTATCTATTTAGGGTTTTCGAGATTTAGAAGTTATTTATTTAAATATTTAGGCAATAAGTGGTTTATAGGTTTTATTTAAACAATGAAATAACAAATAAATTATTAACCTTTGAAAAAGTAATAATTTTAATATTTTTTAAAAATGTGAATACAATATTTAGTAATAATATTATTATAACTATATATAATATAAACTAAATATAAACAATTTTATTGATAATATTATATCAATTATCAAAAAATAAATTAATAAACTATTATTAATATGATAGATATAAATTAAAATATAATTAAAAACCCTAAAATGATTCAAAATCAAAGTAAAATTTATTACTATATAATAATTTTTTTTAGTTTTGCATCATTTTATAAGCTTATATATTTTTTTGTCGAAAAATATATTATTTAAATTATATTTGTCACTCATAATTTATTTTATAATTAATATTTCTATAAATTATTTAAATTATATCTAAGGTTTACGAGTTTAAAGGTTTAGGTATTTAGGGGCTTCGGGATTTAGGAGTTTAGAATTTATGTATTTAGGCATTTTATGGTTTATAAGTTTTATTTAAACAATGATATAAAAAAAATTATTTTGTTATTTTTTCTCATTTTTGAAGGTTATAACCTTTCAAAATATAACAATTTTTAAATTTTTTTTATATGTGAATACTATATTTAGTTATGATAATCTTAATGATTATATATCATGTTAAATCAATATAAACAATTATATTGATAGATATTATATTAATGATCAAAAAATAAATTAATAAACTATTATTAATAAGATAAATATTTTTTGAAATATATTTGCAAAATGTAAATTTATTCAAAATCAAAGTAAAATATAATACTAAATAATAATTTTTTTGATGTTTTGCTTCTTTTTATAAGTTTATATTTTTTGTTATTAAAATAAAATTATTTAAATTATATTTGTCTTGCACAATTTATTTGTAATTTATAATTCTATAAAAATAAACTAATAAATAATTAAAATGAATATTTAAAATTATAATGAATACAAATAAAATTGAGATTTTTATTTATTATTCAGGATATAAAAGTTTAATGATTTAAGTGTTTAGGACTTTAGTGCTTTATAGTTTTTATTTAAAGATTAAAAAAATAAAAAATAAATTTTTTGATTTTTTTTTAATTTTTGAAGGTTATAACCTTTGAAAATATAATTATTTTTAATTTTTTTTAAATGTTAATAAAATCTTTATTTAATATTATTAATAATTATATATAATGTAAACTCAATATAAATAATTTTATTAATAGATATTATAATATTGATTAATAAAAAATTAATAAACTATTATTAATAAGAATGATATAAATTAAAATATAATAGCAAAAACTAAAATGATTCAAAATCTAAATAAAATATATTACAAAATAATAAATTTTTGTTTTTAAAATTGTCTCTTTTTATAACCATATATTTTTTTGATAAAAAATAGATTATTTAAAATAGATCGTCTCACTAATAATTTATTTTGTAATTAATATTTCTATAAAATTAAACTGGTAAATAATTAAAATAAAAATTTAAAATTACACTAAATAAAAATTAAAATGAGATTTAAGATTTATTATTAATGTATACCAGTTTAAACGTATAAGTATTTAGAGGTTTTGTCGTTAGGAGTTTAGCGATTTATGTTTTAAGGCTTTTAGTGGTTTATAGGTTTTATATAAAAAAATAAAATAACAAAAAAAGTTTCTATAATTTGTTATCATTTTCATAGTTATAACTTTGAATATATAATAATATTTACAATTTTTTGAAATTTGAATACAATATTTAGTTTTAATAATATTAATAATTATATATCATATAAATTCAATATAAATAATTTTATTGATAGAGAATATGATAATGATCAAAAATTAAATTAATAAACTATTAATAAAAAGATAGAAATTAATTAAAAATATTTACAAAACCCAAATTGATTCAAAATTAAAGTAAAAAATATTATTGAATAACAATTTTTAATTTTTAAAATTTTACTTCTTTTATAAGCGTATATATATTTTTTGATTAAAAATAAATTAATTAAATTATATTTGTCGCACTCATAATTTATTTTGTAATAAATATTTCTATTAAATAAACTTATAAATAATTAAAATGAATATTTAAAATAATAATAAATTGAAATAAAAATTTGATTTCTTAATTATTAAGTAGTATATAGCAGTTTAATGGTTTATGTATTTAGGCATTATGGGCCTTAAAAGTTTACTGATTTAACTATGTATGCATTTAGTAGTTTATGGGTTTTATTTAAAAATTAAAATAACAAAATATTTATTTTTATTATTTTTTTATATTATCAAAGTTTATAACTTTGAGAATATAATAATTTTGAAATTTTTTTCAAAAGTGAATTCAATATTTAGTTATAATAATCATTATATTTATATATCATATAAATTCACTATAAACAATTTTATTGATAAATATTCTAATATTGATCAAAAAAAATATTTATAAACAATTATTAATAAGATAAATATTAATTAAAATATAATTACAAAACCAAAAATGATTCAGAAGGAGGGAAAAATATATTACTATATAATAAATTTTAGTTTTTCTATTTTTTATTCTTTTTATAAGTTTATCTATATTTTCGATGAAAAATAATTTATATAAATTATATTTGTCTAACTCATAATATATTTTGTAATTAATATTTATATAAAAATAAAAAATTAATAATTAAAATGAATATTTAAAATTATAATAAAAAAATGAGATTTATTTTTTATTATTTAGGGTATACCGGTTTAATTTAAGTTATATCTATCTCACTAATAATTTATTTTGTAATTAATGTTTCTATAAAAATGAACTGATAAATAATTAAAATAAAAATTTAAAATTATACTGAATAAAAATTAAAATGAGATTTATGATTTATTATTAATGTATACCAGTTTAATGGTTTAAGTATTTTGTGGTTTTGTCGTTTAAGAGTTTAGCAATTTATGTTTTTAGGCATTTAGTGTTTTATAGGTTTTAATTATACAATAAAATAAGAAAAAAATTGTAATTTTTTGTCATTTTCAAATGTAATAACCTTTGAAAATTTAATAATATTTAAAATTTTTTGAAATTTGAATATAATATTTAATTATAATAATTTTAATAATTCTATATCATATAAAATAAATATAGACAATTTTATTGATAGATATTATAATAATGATCAAAAATTAAATTAATAAAATATTTAAAATAAGATAGATATTAATTAAAAAATATTTACAAAACCCAAATAGATTCAAAATTAAAGTAAAATATAATAGTTTATAATAATTTTTAATTTTTAATAATACTTTTTTTATACTTCTTTTAAAAGCGTATATATTTTTTTTTGATTAAAAATAAATTATTTAAATTATATGTATCGCACTCATAATTTATTTTATAATAAAAATATCTATAAAAATAAACTAATAAATAATTAAAATGAATATTTAAAATAATAATAAATTGAAATAAAAATTCAATTTATTAATTTTTAAGTAGTATATAGTAGTTTAATGGTTTATGTATTTAGGAATTACGTGGTTTAGGAGTTTACTGATATAACTGTGTATGCATTTAGTGGTTTATAGGTTTTATTTAAAATATAAAATAACATAAAATTTATTTTTATTATTTTTTTATATTTCCAAAGGTTATAACCTTTTGAAATATAATAATTTTTAAATTTTTTTCAAAAGCGAATTCAATATTTAGTCATAATAGTCATTATAATTATATATCATATAAATTCAATATAAACAATTTTATTGATAAATATTCTAATAATGATCAAAAAATAAATTAATAAACAATTATTAATAAGATAAATATCAATTAAAATATAATTACAAAATCTAAAATGATTTAGAAGGAGAGCAAAATATATTACTATATAATAAATTTTAGTTTTTAAATTTTTTATTCTTTTTATAAGTTTATCTATATTTTTCGATGAAAAATAATTTATATAAATTATATTTGTCTAACACATAATTTATTTTGTAATTAATATAAAAATAAAAATAAATGAATAAATAATTAAAATGAATATTTTAAATTACAATGAAACAAATTATATTGAGATTTATTATTTATTATTTAGGGTAAACTAGTTTAAAAAGTATTATAATTTTAGGGTTTTAGAGATTTAAGAGTTATTGAATTAAGTGTTTAGGCATTTAGTGGGTTATAGGTTTTATTTAAATAATGAAATATTAAAAAAAATATTTCTTTTATTTTTTCACATTTTCAAAGGTGATAAGCTTTGAAAATATGATAATTTTTAAAATATTTTTCAAAAGTGAATTCAATATTTAGTTATAATAATCCTTATATTTAAATATCATATAAATTTAATATAAACAATTTTATTGATAAATATTTTAATAATGATCAAAAAATAAATTAATAATCTATTATTAATAAGAAAGATATCATTTAAATTATAATTACAATACAAATAATGATACAGAAGCAAAGCAAATTATATTATTATATATTAATTTTTTGTTTTTAATTTTTTTTCTTTTAATAAGTTTATTTATATTTTTTTTGATGAAAAATAATTTATATAAATATTAATTGTCTTACTGATAATTTATTTTGTAATTAATAGTAAAATAAAAATAAACAAATAAATAATTAAAATAAATATTTAAAATTATAATGAAAAAAATAAAAATGAGATTTATTGTTTATTATTTAGGATATATCTGATTAAATAAATTATCTATATAGGGTTTTCGAGATTTAGAAGTTATTCATTTAAGTATTTAGGTATTTAGTGGTTTATAGGTTTTATTTAAACAATGAAATAACAAATAAATTATTTTGATATTTTTTCACTATTTCAAAGATTATAACCTTGGAAAATATAATAATTTTAAAATTTTTTAAAAATGTGAATACAATATTTAGTAATAATAATTATTATAACATTATATAATATAAACTAAATATAAAGAATTTTATTGATAGATATTATATCAATTATCAAAAAATAAATTAATAAATAATTATTAATATGATAGATATAAATTTAAATTTAATTAAAAAAACAAAAATGATTAAAAATCAAAGTAAATTTATAACTAAATAATAATTTTTGTTTTTTAGTTTTTGCCTCATTTTATAAGATAATAAAATTTATTTTGATAAAAAATAAATTATTTAAATTAAATTTTATCACTCATAATTTATTTTGTAATTAATATTTCAATAAATTATTTAAATTATATTTAAGATTTATGTCTTTAAATGGTTAAGTATTTAGGGGCTTCTAGGTTTAGGAGTTTAAAGATTTATGTGTTTAGGTATTTAATGGTTAATAATTTTTATTTAAAAAATGATATAACAAAAAATTTATTTTTTGTTATTTTTTCTAATTTTTTAAGGTTATAACCTTTTAAAATATAACAATTTTAAATTTTTTTTTAAATGTGAATACTATATAAAGTTTTGATAATATTAATAATTATATATCAGATAAATTCAATATAAACAATTATTTTAATTGATATTATATTAATGATCAGAAAATAAATTAATAAACTATTATAAATAAGATAGATATTATTTAAAATATATTTGCAAAACCTAAATTTATTCAAAATCAAAGTAAAATAAATTACTAAATAATAATGTTTTTGATGTTTTGCTTCTTTTTATAAGTTTATATTTTTTGTTCTTAAAAGTATATTATTTAAATTATATTTGTCTTCCTCATAATATATTTTGTAATTTATAATTCTATAAAAATAAATTAAAAAATAATTAAAATGAATATTTAAAATTATAATAAATATAAATAAAAGTGAGATTTATTATTTATTATTCAGGATACACAGTTTTAATTGTTTATGTGTTTAGGTCTTTTGGGGTTTAGTGATTTAAGTGTTTATGCGTGTAGTGATTTATAGTTTTTATTTAAAGAATCAAAAAACAAAAAATTTAATTTTTTGTATTTTTTTAATTTTTGAAGGTTATAACATTTGAAAATATAATAATTTTTAATTTTTTTTAATCTGAATATAATTTTTAGTTATAATAATCTTAATAATTATATATAATGTAAACTCAATATAAATAATTTTATTAATATATATTATAATAATGATCAATAAATAATTAATAAACTATTATTAAAAAGAATGATATAAATTAAAATATAAATGCAAATTCTAAAATGATACAAAATCAAAATAAAATATTTTACTAAATAATAAAATTTTGTTATAAAATTGTGCCTATTTTTATAAGGTTATATTTTTTTTGATGAAATATAAATTATTTAAATTATATCTGTCTCACTAATAATTTATTTTGTAATTAATATTTCTATAAAAATAAACTGATAAATAATTAAAATAAAAAATATAAAATTATACTAAATAAAAATTAAAATGAGATTTATGATTTATTATTAATATATACCAGTTTAATGATTTTGAGATTTAAAATTTTCTTAAATATGAATATATTATTTAGTTATAATATTATTAATAATCAAACATCATATAAATTCAATATAAATAATTTTATTGATAGTTATTATAATAATGATCAAAAATTAAAGTAATAAACTATTAAAAATAAGATAGATATTAATTAAAAAATATTTACAAAACCCAAATTGATTCAAAATTAAAGTAAAATATATTACTGAATAATAATTTTAAATTTTTAAATATTACTTCTTTTATAAGCGTATATATTTTTTTTGATTAAAGATTAATTATTTTAATTCTATTTGTCTTAATCATAATTTATTTTGTAATAAATATTTCTATAAAAATAAACTAATAAATAATTAAATGAATAATTAAAATTATAAGAAATAGAAATAAAAATTATATTTATTAATTATTATGTATTATATAGTGGTTTAATGGTTTGTGTATTTAGGTATTACGGTGTTTAGAAGTATACTGATTTAATTGTGTATGCATTTAGTGGTTCATACGTTTTATTTAAAAAATAAAATAACAAAAAATTTATTTTTATTATTTTTTGATATTTTCAAAGGTTATACCATTGAAAATATAATAATTTTTAAATTGTTTTCAAAAGCGAATTCAATATTTAATTCTAATAATCATTATATTTATATCATATATAATTCAATATAAACAATTTTAGTGATTAATATTCTAATAATGATCAAAAAATAAATTAATAATCTTTTTTTAATAAGATAGATATCAATTAAAATATAATTACAAAACATAAAATGATTCATAATCAAAGCAAAATATATTACTATATAATAATTTTTTGTTTTGTAATTTTTTTTATTTTAAAAAGTTTAACTATATTTTTTTGATTTAAAATAATTTACATAAATTATATTTGACTAACTCATAATTTATTTTTTAATTAATATTTATATAAAAATAAACAAATAAATAATCAAAAAGAATATCTAAAATTATAATGAAAAAAATGAGATTTATTATTTATTATTTATGATATACCGGTTTAATTTAAATTATTTCTATCTCACTAATAATTTATTTTGTAATTAATATTTCTATAAAAATAAACTGATAAATAATTAAAATAAAAATTTAAAATTAAACTGAATAAAAATTAAAATGACATTTATGATTTATTATCAATGTATACCAATTAATAGTTTATGTATTTAGAGGCTTTGTCATATAGGTGTTTAGTTATTCAAGTTTTTAGGCATTTAGTGGTTTATAGTATTTATTTAAAGAATAAATTAACTAAAAAAATTTTGTAATTTTTTGTAATTTTCATAGGTGATAAACTTTAAAAATATAATAATATTTAAAATTTTTTGAAATGTGTATACAATATTTAGTTATAATAATTTTAATAGTTATATATCATATAAATTAAATATAAACTATTTTATTGATAGATATTATAATACTGATCAAAAATTAAATTAATAAACTATTAATAATAAGATAGATATTAATTAAAAAATATTTATAAAACCCAAATTGATTCAAAATTAAAGTAAAAAATATTATTGGATAAAAATTTTTTATTTATAAATTTTTACTTCTTTTATAAGCGTATATATTCTTTTATTAAAAATAAATTATTTAAATTATATATGTCGCATTCATAATTTATTTTGTAATAAAAATTTATATAAAAATACACTAATAAATAATTAAAATGAATATTTAAAATTATAATAAATTGAAATAAAAATTAGATATCTTAATTATTAAGTAGTATTTAGCAGTTTAATGGTTTATGTATTTAGGCATTACGGGCTTTAAAAGTTTACTGATTTAAATATGTATGCATTTAGTGGTTTATAAGTTTTATTTAAAAATTAAAATAACAAAAAATTTATTTTTATTATTTTTTTATATTTTCAAAGGTTATGACCTTTGAAAATATAATAATTTTTAAATTTTTTTCAAATGTGAATTCAATATTTAGTTATAATAATCATTATATTTATATATCTTATAAAATCAATATAAACAATATTATTGATAAATATTAATAAAATGATCAAAAAATAAATTAATAATCTATTATTAATAAGATAGATATCAATTAAAATATAATTACAAAACCTATAATGATTCAGAAGCAAAGAAAATTATATTACGGTATAATAATTTTTGTTTTTATTTTTTTTGTCTTTTAATAAGTTTATCTATATCTTTTTGATGAAAAAGAATTTATATAAATTATATTTGTCTATCTCATAATTTATTTTTTAATTAATATTTATATAAAAATAAACGAATAAATAATTAAAATGAATATTTATAATTATAATGAAAATAATGAGATTTATTCTTTATTATTTTGGGTATACCAGTTTAATTTAAATTATATCTGTCTTGCTAATAATTTATTTTGTAATTAATATTTCAATAAATATAAACTGATAAATAATTAAAATAAAAATATAAAATTATATTTATAAAAAATTAAAATGAGATTTATGAATTATTATTAATGTATATAAGTTTAATATTTTAAGTATTTAGAGGTTTTGTCATTTAGGACTTTAGCAATTTATGTTTTTAGGCATTTAGTGGTTTATTGGTTTTGTTTATACAATTAAATAACAAAAAATTTATTTTTGATATTTTTGCACATTTTTAAAGGTTATAATATTTGACAATATAATAATTTAAAAATTTATTAAAACTATGAATACAATTTTTAGTAATAATAATCATTATAATTATATATAATATAAACTAAATATAAACAATTTTATTGATAGATATGATATCAATTATAAAAAAATAAATTAATATGTTATTATTATTATGATGGATATAAATTAAAATATAATTGTAAAACCTAAAATTATTCAAAATCCAAGTAAAATTTATTACTAAATAATAATTTTTGTTTTTTAGTTTTTGATTCTTTTTATAAGCTTATATATTTATTTTGAAAAAAAATAAATTTTTTGAATTATATTTGTATCATTCATAATTTATTTTGTAATTAATATTTTAATAAATTATTTAAATTATATTTAAGGTTTACGAGTTTAAAGGTTTAAGTATTTAGGGGCTTTTGTGTTTAGGAGTTTAGATGTTTAAGTGTTTAGGCATTTAGTGCTTTATAAGTTTTATTTAAATAATGATATAACAAAAAATTTATTTTTATTATTTTTTCTAATCTTTGAAGAATATATCCTTTGAAATATAATAATTTTTAAATTTTTTTCAAATGTAAATATAATATTTATTTATAATAATCTTCATAATTATAATTCATTTAAATTCAATATAAATAATTATATTGCTAGATATTATAATTATGATAAAAAAATAAATTAATAAACTATTATTAATAAAATAGTTATTATTTAAAAAGTATTTGCAAAATCTATATTTATTTGAATTAAAGTAAAATATATTACAAAATAATAATTTTTTTGATGTTTTGCTTTTTTATAAGTTTATATTTTTGTTATTAAAAATAATGTATTTAAATTATATTTGTCTTACTCATAATTTATTTTGTAATTTATAATTCTATAATAATAAACTACTAAATAATTAAAATGAATATTTAAAATTATAATGAATACAAATAAAATTGAGATTTATTATTTATTATTCAGGCTATACCGGTTTAATGGTTTAAGTATTTTGGCTTTTGTGGTTTAGAAGTTTAGTGATTTAATTGTTTAGACCTTAAGTGATTTATAGTTTTCTTTAAGAATAAAAAAACAAAAAAATTAATTTTTTGATTTTTTTTTAATTTTTGAAGGTTGTAACCCTTGAAAATATAATAATTTTTAATTTTTATTTAAATGTGAATATTATATTTAGTTATAATAATCTTAATAATTATATATAAAGTAAACTCAATATAAATAATTTTATTGATAGATATTATAATAATGATCAATAAATAAATTAATAAACTTGTATATATAATAATGATATAAATTTAAATATAATTGTAAAATCTAAAATGATTCTAAATTAAAATAAGATATATTATTAAATAATAATTTTTTATTTATAAGATAGATATTAATCTTACTAATTATATATCATATAAATTCAATATAAATAATTTTAATGATAGCTATTATAATAATGATCAAAAATTAAATTAATAAACTATTATTAATAATATAAATATTAATTAAAATATATTTACATAACACAAAATGATTCAAAATCAAATCAAAATATATTACAAAATAATAATATTGAATTTTTATAATTTTTCTTCTTTTTATAAGCTTATATCTTTTTTGATTAAAAATAAATTATTTAAATAATATTTGTCTCACTCGAAATTTATTTTGTAATTAATTTTTCTAAAAAATTAAACAATAAATAATTAAAATTAATATACTAAAATTATAATAAATAGAAATAAAAATGAGATTTGTTATTTTTTAAGTAGTATATAGCTGTAAAAGTTTTATGTAATTAGGGGTTTCGGTATTTATGAGCTTACTGATTTAAGTAATTAAGCATTTAATGATCTATAGTTATAATAATAATTATATTTATATATCATATAAATTCAATATAAACATTTTTTTTTGATAAATATTCTAATAATGATGAAAAAATAACTTAATAATCTATTATTAATAAGATAGATATCAATTACAATATATTTACAAAACCTAAAATGAAATAGAAGCAAAGCAAAATATATTACTATATAATAATTTTTTGTTTTGAAATTTTTTTTCTTTTAAAAAGTTTATCTATATTATTTTGATGAAAAATAATTTATATAAATTATATTTGCATAACTCATAATTTATTTTGTAATTAATATTTATATAAAAATAAACAAATAAATAATTAAATTTGAATATTTAAAATTAGAATGAAAAAAAAATGAGATTTATTCTTAATTATTTTGGATATACCGGTTTAATTTAAATTAGATCCATCTGGCTAATAATTTATTTTGTAATTAATATTTCTATCAAAATAAACTTATAAATAATTAAAATAAAAATTAAAATTATACTGAATAATTAAAATAATTTATTTTGTTCCTCTCTCAACTCTAGAATGATTGCTAAAGCTCTAACCAAAATACTAGGAGCTTTTACTTTATCTCTACTATGTCTCATCATATTTGATGTTGAATCACTGGGCTATTAAAGGTAATTTGACTCATGTTTGCTAACAGACTAACCCAAAGTTGTACCCTTATGTGTTGAAATAGCTTGTTGTTGAGGATGCTATTTATATTGATTAATGTAATTTCTTCTAAAATAGCTATCATGCACACACTCAAAAAAAAATTTTAAAACATAGTTCACCTCTAAAAAAATTACGACTTTGCAGCCTATTAGAACTAACTTGCCCCACGGCGCTTTTAGTAGGGGAAGAAGCATGGGCTCTCTTTCAATCAAGATTCAAAAAATTAATTTAATTGGCATGTCTAAGCCCCTTTTTTATATCCTTATGGATATGTAAAGTATCATTTCTTTTTTTTATATTAAATGAGTTATGTATACAAGCTCACAATACCCAAAAAGGTGTAGTTGAAACATATTCAAATGTATGAAAGGTTTTAATCATTGCTCAAAATATTAGTGTTGCATATTGACACTTGAGGTCACAAATCAAAGGAAAAAACCATAGTGATATTTCCAATCCAAAGAATTTTAGCTATAAAAAGTTATAAAGAGTAGTACTCAAACTTTAACTATTTCTAGGGTCATGACTTTTGCACTTGAGGAATGACCAAAGTTACAATCATTCCTAGTGCAATGACTTTGCAATATAAAGATAAAATGCACAAGCTATGGTCATATCCAATACTATAACCCAGTATTATTGTGATTAAATATGTATTCATGATCATTCTTAGTGATTTAACAATATGTTCAACAGAGAGACACAAGTTCTGGCATATTCTCATCGATATGATTTTGTGTTCTGGAGACAAAATATACAATCATGACAATTGATAATGCTACAATAATCTAAAGCAAGAAGAGACCGAATCCATAACTCACCCCTTGAGTCATGACTTTGTGTTACATACAAAAAGATAAAAATGTGACATTCCTAAAAGTTGTGAATTTCAATTTAAATTTAACACTTAGTCATTTGATTATAAAAGTGCAAAACATGAGATTTAGGATTTAGGGTTTATAGGGTTAGGGTTATAGTTTATGGTTTAAGGATTAGGATTTAAAGTTTAGGGTTTATAGTTTTTTTTTTTGGAAAATACACACTTTATTTAACATGTAGGCACACAACTTACAAGAGACTAAAAAGCTGACTAATTTAGGCCATCCCACCAAATCTTATGCACCTTAATGATTCTATGCATAAAATACATAAAAAAAGATAATGCCTAATAATTCCAAGCGTACGAATACAACTAAAATCACCTGGCATTCCCGGACTTCAGAGTTGGCATTTAGTCATTATGCGCACTGCGTCCTTTCCATTCGGATTTGTCCAAGCCTTTTGGAGGAACCTGAATGATGCACCATATTAAAATTATGCAAATATAAGATAGTGCATGTGTGTGACATGCAGTATCAAGCATTTACCCATGTCATTGCTATGCAATGGAATACATGTAAAACTGAATATCCATAAATCCACAAGTCCATATCTACGGCACTTTGTTAATTCATTCTCACGTCTGAATTCCCCAATCATTTGCTCCAATGAACCTCAAAAGAGTATCTCTTGGGTTAGAATGCTTCCTCCTCCAGCTCCAAGAAGTGGCTGTATGTTGCACCGACAAAATATCAAAAAATATGCATGCTTCGGTGTGCATGTGTGATGAGGTCCATCTTATAGTCTAATTATCTACGCGTACAACCAAGCTAGAATACAAGTAAAATTACAAAATACTATAAAGAGGGGTCTTCTGCTCCCGGGAGTGTAATGTGTATTTACAAAACGCATAGTGGTCCCCACTTAGAGATACTCATGGATCCAGTTGCCCTCATTGCTTGCTACATAGAGAACATACAAGATTGTGTGTGTGAGTATATCATGATCCGTCTCTACAAGTACATCGTGCATACAAAGTCCAATATACAAATAAGACTACAAACATAAACTACAAGTTTGAATCTTTCTCTCCCGTGTTGCTGGTATGGACTCAATTGCTTACTGGCCCTGCTAAGTGATGCTTCAGATTTTGCCGGCTCTCCAATTAATCATGGATTAACCACTACTCCTGTTGGAAGACTGTTGGGTGGCCCTCTATGCTGCCTGATAGGGCTAGTGCCACCCACTCCTAGCTACTCAAGGGATTACTCCCGACCACTTTGCTCGGTTTCGTCAGTTTTCTGAATGTTATCATCCCGGCTTGCTAGCGGGGCCCTCTACAAGCTAGTGGCCCATACTTTTGACTGATTCCAGGACTTGCTGGCCCATCTAAATGCTACACCAAAATGGACAAGAATATATGCACGTGTGTACTGTGGTCCGTCGCTATGAGTGTGTGGTGCAGCAGTATTAGGGTTTAGGAGTTTAGTAATATAAGTATTTAGGTATTTTGTAGTTTATAGGTTTTATTCAAATAATTAAATTAAAAAAAATCATTTTTATGATTTTTTTCTCATTTTCTAGGTTATAACCATTGAAAATATGATAATTTTTAATTTTTTTTCAAATGTTAAAACAATATTTAATTATAATAATCATAAAAATTAAATATCATGTAAATTCAATATAAATAATTTTATTGATTGATATTATAATACTGATCATAAAATAGATTAATAAACTCTAATTAATAAAATAGATATTAATTAAAATATATTTGCAAAACCTAAAATGATTCAAAATCAAAGTAAAATATATTCGTAAATAATAATTTTTTATTTTTATATTTTTGATATTTTTTATAAGCTTATATTATTTTTTTGATGAAGATAAGTTATTTAAATTTTATTTGTCTCATTCATAATTTTATTTTGCAATTAATATTTCTATAAAAATTAACTAAAAAATAATTAAAATGAATATAAAAATTATAATGAATACAAATAAAAATGAGATTTATGATTAATTATTTATGGTATACCAGTTTAATTGTTAAAGTATTTAGGTGTTTAGGAGTTTAGTGATTTAAGTGTTTAGACAGTTAATAGTTTATATGTTTTATTTATATAATGAAATAACAAAAAATTTATTTTTTAAATTTTTTACCAATTTTGAAGGTTATAACTTTTATAAATATAATAATTTTTAAATTTATTTCAAATGTGAATACAATATTTAGTTATAATAAACATAATAATTATATATCGTGTAATTTAAAAATAAACAATTTTATTGATAGATATTAATAAACAAAATATAAATATAAATATAAATATATAATGATCAAAAAATAAGTTAATAAACTATTATTTATTGATAAATATTTATATATTATTTATAAATACATAAACCTTTAAAGATGGTTTACATGTTTAAGTATTTAAGGGTTTTGGGGGTTTTGGGTTTAAAAGTTTAATGATTTAAGCAATTAGGCATTTAGTAGTTTATAAGTTTTATATAATCAATAAATATAATAATTATTAAATTATTTTCAAATGTAAATATAATATTTAGTTATAATAATCTTTATAATTCTATATCATCTAAATTCAATATAAACAATTTTATTGTTAAATATTCTAATAATGATCAAAAAATAAATTAATAATCTATTATTAATAAGATAGATATCAATTAAAATAAAATTACAAAACCTATAATGATTCAGAAGCAAAGCAAATTATATTACTATATAATAATTTTTTGTTTTTAATTTTTTTTCTCTTAATAAGTTTATCTATATTTTTTTTGATGAAAAATAATTTATATAAATTATATTTGTCTAACTCATAATTTATTTTTTAATTAATATAAATATATATATATAAACAAATAAATAATTAAAATGAATATTTATAATTATAATGAAAAAGAATGAGATTTATTATTTATTATATATTATTTAGTGATACTGTTTTAAATTAAATTAGATTTTTAACACTAATAATTTATTTTGTAATTAATATTTCTATAAAAATAAACTGATAAATAATTAAAATAAAAATTTAAAATAATACTGAATAAAATTTAAAATGAGATTTATCATTTATTATTACTGTATACTAGTTTAATGGTTTAAGTATTTAGAGGTTTTTTCATTTAGGATTTTAGCTATTTATGTTTTTAAACTTTTAATGGTTTATACCTTTTATTTAAAAAAATAAAATATCAAAAAAATTTGCTATAATTTTTTCTCATTTTCATAGGTTATAACCTTTGTAAATAAAATAATATTTAAAATTTTTGAAATGTGAATACAATACTTAGTTATAATAATATTAGTAATTATATATCATATAAATTCAATAAACAATTTTATTGATATATATTATAATAATGATCAAAATTAAATTTATAAACTACTGATATTAAGATAGATATTAATTAAAAAATAATTACAAAACCCAAATTAATTCAAAATTATAGTAAAATATATTTCTGGATAATAATTTTTAAATTTTTACTTCTTTTATAAGCATATATAATTTTTAAATTATATTTGTCGAACTCATAATTAATTTGTAATAAATATTTCTATAAATATAAACTAATAAATAATTAAAATGAATATTTAAAATTATAATAAATAGAATTATAAATTAGATTTATTAATTATTAAGTAGTATATAGTGGTTTAATGGTTTATGTATTTTGGCATTACGGGGTTTAAGAGTTTACTGATTTAACTGTGTATACATTTAGTGGTTTATATGTGTTATTTAAAAAAAATATCAAAAAATGTATTTTTTTTATTTTTTGATATATTCAAAGGTTATAACCATTGGAAATATAATAATTTTTAAATTTTTTTTAAAAGTGAATACTACATTTTGTTATAATAATCATTATATTTATATATCATATAAATTCAATATAAATATTTTTATTGATTAATATTCTAATAATGATCAAAGAATAAATTAATAATCTATTATTAATAAGATAGATATCAATTTAAATATAATTACAAAACCTAAAATGATTCATAAATAAAGCAAAATATATTACTATATAATAATTTTTTGTTTTGAATTTTTTTTCTTTTAAAACGTTTATCTATATTTTTTTGATGAAAAATAATTATATAAATTATATTTGTCTAACTCAATCTATTCTGTAATAATTAATTATATAAAAATAAATAATTAAAATGAATATTTTAATTATTTAAAAAGAATAAATAATTAAAATGATTATTTTAAATAATAATGAAAAAAATAATAATGAGATTTATTATTTATTATTTAGGGTATACCAGTTTAAAATGATTATATATTTATGGTTTTCAAGATTTAGGAGTTATTGATTTAAGTATTTAGGCATTTAGTGGTTTATAGGATTTATTTAAACAATGAAAAAACAAAAAAATTATTTTTGTTATTTTTTCACATTTTCAAAGGTTATAACATTTGAAAATATATTAATTTTAAATTTTTTTAAAATGTGAATAAAATATTTAGTAATAATAATCATTATAATTATATATAATATAAACTAATTATAAATAATTTTATTGATAGATATGATATCAATTATCAAAAAATAAATTAATAAACTATTATTATAGATATAAATTAAAATAAATTACAAAACTAAAATGATTCAAAATCAATGTAAAATTTATAACTAAATAATAATTTTTTGTTTTTAAATTTTTACTTCTTTTCATAAAATTATATCTTTTTATTAAAAGTAAATTATTAAAATTATATTTGTCTGACTAATTATTTATTTTGTAATTAATATTTATATAAAAAATAAATTAATAAATATTTAAAATGAATATTTAAAATTATAATGAATACAAATTAAAATGAGATTTAAGATTTATTATTGCTCTATATGTAATTTATTTTTTGATAATCTGTTTGTATAACCAAATATTTTTTATTTTTTTATATTTTCATGTAACTGAGGTAAAAAAAATATTAAGAGGCCGGGGATGCAGCAGTAGCACAATAATGGAGGTCACACAGACCGGACAACGTGCCGAAATTGGAGCAGAGCCTGAACCGTCTCATGATCCGACCTGCTCCAGTTAATTGAACCGAGATAAATTTTAATATAAAATGTTTTGTAATTTTATTTTCGAGTTGTTATTTTTGGAACCGTGGAATTGTTCATCATCTCTCTCTCTCGTCTCTCTGTGCGATTTATCATGACTATTCTATGTGCTACATACTGTAAGACATTTCTATTGCTATAATCTGTAACGCATAAGCATTTTCTGGTGGATTTAGCTAGTCATTCTCAGTGACTAGCAAACGATGTTTTTTTCGATGTTTATTTCTCATTTTTTGATTCTATCATGGATGGTTGCTGAATTAGGATATATATATTTCTGTTATTTCTGTGTTTTTGTATCTCAATCTCAATACCGTGGAAACACAATTGCCCAACTATTATTTATGGTATACCGGTTTAATTGATCGATTATTTAGGGGTTTGTCATTTAGGAGTTTAACAATTTATGTTTTTAGGCATTTAGTGGTATATAGGTTTTATTTATATAATAAAAATAAAATTTTTTTTTTGATTTTTTTTGGATTTTCAAAGGTTATACCCTTTGAAAATAAAATAATTTTTAAAATCTTTTGAAATGTGAATACCATGTATAATTATATTAATCTTATTTATTATATATCATATAAATTCAATATAAATAATTTTAATGATAGATATTATAATAATTATCAATAATTAAATTAATAAACTATTATTAATAAATTAAATATTAATTAATATATATTTAAATAACACAAAATGATTCAAAATCATATAAAAATATATTACTAAATAATAATATTTAATTTTTAAATTTTTAAATCTTTTTATAAGCTTATATTTTTTTATGATTAAAAATAAATTATTTAAATAATATCTGTCTCACTCGAAATTTATTTTGTAATTAATTTTTCTAAAAATTAAAATATAAATAATTAAAATGAATATTTAAAATTATAATAAATAGAAAAAAAATGAGATTTATTATTTATTAAGTAGTATACAGCTGTTATAAGGTTTATGTATTTAGGGGTTTCGGGTTTTATGAGCTACTGATTTAAGTAAGTAAATATTTAGTGGTCTATAGGTTTTATTTAAAAAAGAAATAACAAAAAATTTATTTTTTGTATTCTTTCTCATTTTTTAAGATTAAAACCTTTGAAAATATAATAATTTTTAAATTTTTTTCAAAAGTGAATACAATATTTATTTATAATAATCATAATAATTATATATCATATAAATTCAATATAAACAATTTTATTCATAAATATTCTAATAATTATCAAAAAATAAATTAAAAATCTATTATGAATAAGATTGATATTACTTAAAATATAATATCAAAACCTAAAATGATTCAAAAGCAAAGCAAAATATATTACTTAATAATAATTATTTGTTTTAAAATTTTTATTCTTTTTATGAGCTTATTTATTTTTTGATAAAAAATAATTTTTATAAATTATATTTTTAACTCATAATTTATTTTATAATTAATATATATATATAAATAAAAAACTTAACAAACAAAAAGAGTTTTTAAAATTATAATGAAAACAAATAAAAAATGAGATTTATTATTTATTAAGTAGTATACAGCTGTTATAAGGTTTATGTATTTAGGGGTTTCGGGTTTTATGTGCTACTGATTTAAGTAAGTAAACATTTAGAGGTCTATAGGTTTTATTTAAAAAAGAAATAACAAAAAATTTATTTTTTGTATTCTTTCTCATATTTTAAGATTAAAACATTTGAAAATATAATAATTTTTAAATTTTTTTTAAAAGTGAATACAATATTTATTTATAATAATCATAATAATTATATATCATATAAATTCAATATAAACAATTTTATTCATTAATATACTAATAATTATCAAAAAATAAATTAAAAATTTATTATGAATAAGATTGATATTACATAAAATATAATATCAAAACCTAAAATGATTCAAAAGCAAAGCAAAATATATTACTTAATAATAATTATTTGTTTTTAAATTTTTATTATTTTTATAAGCTTATTTATTTTTTGATAAAAAATAATTTTTATAAATTATATTTTTAACTCATAAATTATTTTATAATTAATATATATATATAAATAAAAAACTTAACAAACAAAATGAATTTTTTAAATTATAATGAAAACAAATAAAAATGAGATTTATTAATTATTATTTAGAGTATACCGGTTTAACGGATTATCTATATAGGGGTATTTGGATTTTGTAGTTTTGTGATTTAAGTGTTTAGGCATTTAGTGTTTATAGGTTATATTTAAACAATGAAATAATAAAAAATAATAATTTTTTTCCCATGTTCAAAGGTTATAACCTTTGAAAATATAAAAATTTTAAAACTTTTTTCAAAAGTGAATACAATATTTAGTTATAATAATTATTAAATTTATATATCATATAAATTCAATATAAACATTTTTATTGATAAATATTCTAATAATGATCAAAAAATAAATTAATAATCTATTATTAATAAGTTAGATATCAATTAAAATATAATTACAAAACCTAAAATGATTCAGAAACAAAACAAAATATATTACTATATAATATATTTTTGTATAAATTTTTTTTTTCTTTTATTAAGTTTATCTATATTTTGTTGTGAAAAAATAATTTATATAAATTATATTTGTATAACTTATAATTTATTTTGTAATTAATATTTATATAAAAATAAACAAATAATAATTAAAATGAATATTTAAAATTTTAAAGAAAAAAATAAAAATGAGATTTTTTATTTATTATTTAAGATATACTTGTTTAAAAAATTTATGTATTTAGGGTTTTTGAGATTTAGAATTTATTGATTTAAGTTTTTAGGCATTTAATGGTTTATAGGTTTTATTCAATCAATGAAATAACAAAAAATTTATTTTTGATATTTTTTAAAATTTTATAAGTTTATAACATTTGAAAATATAATAATTTTAAAATTTTTTAAAAATGTGAATACTATATTTAGTAATAATAAATATTATAACTATATATAATATAAACTAAATATAACCAATTATATTGATAGATATTATATCAATTATCAAAAAATAAATTAATTAACTATTATTAATATGATAGGTATAAATTAAAATATAATTAAAAAACCTAAAATGAATCAAAATCAAAGTAAAATTTTTACTAAATAATAATTTTATTTTAGTTTTTGCATCATTTTATAAGCTTATATGTTTTTATGATGAAAAATATATTATTTAAATTATATTTGTATCACTTATAATTTATTTTGTAATTAATATTTCTATAAATTATATAAATTATATATAAGGTTTATGAGTTTAAAGGTTTAAGTATTTAGGGGCTTCGGGGTTAAGGAGTTTAGATATTTATGTATTTAGGCATTTAAAGGTCTATAAGTTTTATTTAAACAATGATATAACAAAAAATTATTTTTGTCATTTTTTCTCATTTTTGAAGGTTATAAACTTTAAAAATATAACAATTTTTAAATTTTTTTATATGTGAATACTATATTTAGTTATGATAATCTTAATAATTATGTATCATGTAAATTCAATATAAACAATTATATTGAAATATATTATATTAATGATTAAAAAATAAATTAATAAACTATTATTAATAAGATAGATATTATTTTAAATATATTTGCAAAATGTAAATTTATTCAAAATCAAAGTAAAATATATTATAAAATAATACTTTCTTTGATGTTTTGCTTCTTTTTATAAGTTTATATTTTTTGTTATTAAAAGTAATTTATTTAAATTATATTTGTCTTCCTCATAATTAATTTTTAATTTATAATTCTATAAAAATAAACTAATAAATAATTAAAATGAATATTTAAAATTATAATGAATACAAATAAAATAGAGATTTATTATTTATTATTCAGGATATCCTAGTTTAATGGTTTATGTATTTAGGTGTTTTGGGGTTTAGTGCTTTAAGTGTTTAGGCCTTGTGATTTATAGTTTTTATTTAAAGAATGAAAAAACAAAAAATTAAATTTTTTGATTTTTTTTAATTTGTGAAGGTTATAACCTTTGAAATTATAATAATTTTTCCATTTTTTTTAATGTGAATATAATATTCAGTAATAATAATCTCAATAATTATATATAATGTAAACTCAATATAAATAATTTTATTAATAGATATTATAATAATGATCAATAAAAAATTAAAAAACTATTATTAATAAGAATGATATAAATTAAAATATAATTGCAAAATCTAAAATGATTCAAAATAAAAATAAAATATATTACAAAATAATAAATTTTTGTTTTTAAAATTTTGAATCTTTTTATAAGGATATTTTTTTTTGATGAAAAATAAATTATTTAAATTGGATTTGTCTCACTAATAATTTATTTTGTTATTAAAATTTCCATAAAAATAAACTGATAAATAATTAAAATAAAAATTTAAAATTATACTGAATAAAAATTAATATAAGATTTATTATATATTATTAATGTATACCAGTTTAATGGTTTAAGTATTTAAAGGTTTTGTCGTTTAGGAGTTTAACAATTTATGGTTTTTTGCTTTTAGTGGTTTATAAGTTTTATTTAAAAAATAAAATAACAAAAAATATATTTTTATTATTTTTTGATATTTTCAAAGGTTATAACATTTCAAAAAATAATAATTTATAAATTTTTTAATAAAGTGAAAACAATCTTTAGTTATAATAATCATTATATTTATATATCATATAAATTCAATATAAACAATTTTATTAAAAAATATTCTAATAATGATAAAAAAATAAATTAATAATTTATTATTAAAAAGATAGATATCAATTAATATATAATTACAAAACCTAAAATGATTCAGAAGAAAAGCAAAATATATTACTATATAATAAATTTTAGTTATTAATTTTTTTTATTTTTTTATAAGTTTATCTATATTTTTTGATGAAAAATAATTTAAATAAATTATATTTATCAAACTCATTATTTATTTTGTAATTAATATTTCTATAAAAAATAAACTAATAAATAATTAAAATGAATATTTAAAATTATAATTAATACAAATTAAAATGAGATTTATGATTTATTATATGTGGTATTCCGGTTTAATGGTTTGATTATTTAGGATTTTTGTCGTTTAGGAATATATCAATTTATGTTTTTAGGCATTTAGTGGTTTATAGGTTTTATTTATATAATAAAAAAAATTATTTTTTTTTGATTTTTTCTGATAAACAATTTTATTATATCATATAAATATATTATATTTATCTTACTTATTATATTAATCTTACTATGAATAATATAAATTCAATATAATTATATTAATCTTACTAATTATATATCATATAAATTCAATATAAATAATTTTAATGATAGATATTATAATAATAATCAAAAATTAAATAAATAAACTATTATTAATAATATAAATAATAATTAAAATATATTTACATAACACAATGATTCAAAATCAAATCAAAATATATTATTAAATAATAAAATTTAGATGAAAAATATATTACTATATAAAAATGATTCAGAATAAAGCAAAATATTTTACTAAATAATAATTTGTTGTTTTGAAATTTATTTTTCTTTTAAAATAAATTATTTTTCATTTTAATGAAAAATAATTTATATAAATTATATTTGTCTAACATATAATTTATTTTGTAATTAATATTTATATAAAAATTAATGAATAAATAATTAAAATGAATATTTTAAATTATAATGAAAAAAATAATATTGAGATTTATTATTTATTATTTAGGGTTACTAGTTTAAAAGGATTATTATTTATTATTTAGGGTTTTAGAGATTTAGGAGTTATTGATTTAAGTGTTTAGGTATTTAGTGGTTTATAGGTTTTATTTAAACAATGAAATATCAAAAAAAATACTTTTTTTTAATTTTATCACATTTCAAATGTTATAACCTTTGAAAATATAATAATTTTAAAATTTTTTTCAAAAGTGAATTCAAATTTTAGTTATAATAATTATTATATTTATATTTCATATATATTCAATATAAACAATTTTATTGATAAATATTATAATAATGATCAAAAAATAAATTAATAATCGATTATTAATATGATAGATATCAATTAAAATATAATTACAAAATCAATAATTGTTTAAAAGCAAAGCAAATTATATTATTATATAATAATTTTTGTTTTTAATTTTTTTTCATTTAATAAGTTTATCTACATTTTTTTAATGAAAAATAATTTATATAAATTATAATTGTGTAACTCATAATTTATTTTGTAATTAATATTTATATAAAAATAAACAAATAAATAATTAAAATGAATTATTAAAATTATAATGAAAAAAATAAAAATGAGATTTATTGTTTATTATTTAGGATATATATGATTAAAAAAATTATCTATTTAGCATTTTCGAGATTTACAAGTTATTCATTTAAGTATTGAGGCAATTAATGGTTTATAGGTTTTATTTAATAAATGAAATAACAATTAAATTATTTTTGGTATTTTTTCAAATTTTTAAAGTTATAACCTTTGAAAATATAATAATTTTAAATTTTTTAAAAATGTGAATACAATATATAGTAATAATAATTATTATTACAATATATAATATAAACTAATTATATACAATTTTATTGATAGATATTATATCAATTATCAAAAATTAAATTAATAAACTATTATTAATATGATAGATATAAATTAAAATTTAATGACAAATACTAAAATGATTAAAAATCAAGTAAATTTATTATTAAATAAAAATTTTTGTTTTTTATTTTTTGCCTCATTTTGTAAGATTATATATTTTTTTAATAAAAAAAATTATTTAAATTATATTTGTATCACTCATAATATATTTTGTAATTAATATTTCAATAAATTATTTAAATTATATTTAAGGTATTTAATGTTTTAAATTATATTTTTTTTTGAGTTTAACGGTTTAAGTATTCAGGGGCTTCAGGGTTTAGGAGTTTAGAGATTTATGTGTTTAGGTATTTAATGGTTTATAAGTTTTATTTAAATAAAGTTTTAAATTATTTTTTCTCTTTTTTGATGGTTATATAACCTTTGAAAATATAACAATTTTTAATTTTATTTAAATGTGAATACTATATTTAGTTATGATGATAATAATAATTATATATCATATAAATTAAATATAAAAAATTATATTGATAGATATTATATTAATGATCAAAAAATAAATTAATAAACTATTATAAATATGATGTATATTATTTAAAATATATTTGCAAAACCTACATTTATTCAAAATCAAAGTAAAATAAATTACTAAATAATAATGTTTTTGATGTTTTGCTTCTTTTTATATTATATATTTATTGTTCTTAAAAGTATATTATTTAAATTATATTTGTCTTCCTCATAATATATTTTGTAATTTATAATTCTATAAAAATAAACTAAAAAATAATTAAAATTGATATTTAAAATTATAATGAATACAAATAAAAGTGAGATTTATTAAATTTTATTCAGGATATACAGTTTTAATGGTTTATGTTTTTAGGTGTTTTGGGGTTTAGTGATTTAAGTGTTTATGCCTTTAGTAATTAATAGTTTTTATTTAAAGAATGAAAAAACAAAAAATTTAATTTTTTGTTTTTTTTTAATTTTTGAAGGTAACATTTGAAAATATAATAATTTTTAATTTTTTTAAAATGTGAATATAATATTTAGTTATAATAATCTTAATAATTATATATAATGTAAACTCAATATAAATAATTTTATTAATAGATATTATAATAATGATCAATAAATAATTAAGAAACTATTATTAAAAAGAATGATATAAACCAAAATATAAATGCATAATCTAAAATGATACAAAATCAAAATAAAATATTTTACTAAATAATAAATTTTTGTTTTTAAAATTGTTGCGATTTTTATAAGCTTATATTTATTTTGATGAAATATAAATTATTTAAATTATATCTGTCTCATTAAAAATTTATTCTGTAATTAATATTTCTATAAAAATAAACTGATAAATAATTAAAATAAAAAATTTAAATTATACTGAATAAAAATTAAAAAGATATTTATGATTTATTATTAATGTATACCAGTTTAAAGGTTTTGAGATTTAAAATTTTCTGAAATGTAAATACAATATTTAGTTATAATATTATTAATAATCATACTTATATAAATTCAATATAAATAATTTTTTTGATAGTTATTATAATAATGATCAAAAATTAATTTAATAAACTAATAATAATAAGATAGATATTCATTAAAAAATATTTACAAAACCCAAATTGATTGAAAATTAAAGTAAAATATATTACTGAATAATAATTTTAAATTTATAAATTTTACTTCTTTTATAATCGTATATAAATTTTTTGATTAAAAATAAATTATTTAAATTATATTTGTCTTATTCATAATTTATTTTGTAATAAATATTTTTATAAAAATAAACTAATAAATAATTAAAATGAATATTTAAAATTATAATAAATTGAAATAAAAATTAGATTTCTTAATTATTAAGTAGTATATAGCAGTTTAATGGTTTATGTATTTAGGCATTACGGGCTTTAGGAGTTTACTGATTTAACTGTGTATGCATTTAGTGGTTTATAGGTTTTATTTAAAAATTAAAAAAACAAAATATTTATTTTTATTATTTTTTTATATTTCCAAAGGTTA
>JAREIK010003797.1:243824-271868 GCA_029783825.1 Sapria himalayana
ATTATAATTTAAAATATTTATTTTAATTAGTTATTCTTTATTTTTATTAAATATTAATAACAATTATAAATTATGAGTTAGACAAATATAATTTTATTAAATTATTTTTTAATCAAAAATATAGATAAATTATAAAAAGAAGAAAAACTTTCAAAACAAAAATTTATTTATAGTAATATATTGTTTCCTTCTGAATCATTTTTTGTAATTTATATTTTATTGATATCTATCTCATTAATAATAGAATATTAATTTTTTTTTGATATATTAAAATATTTATCAATAAAATTATTTATATTGAATTTATATGAAATATAAATATAAATGATTATTATAACTAAAAATTGAATTCACTTTTGAAGAAAATTTAAAAATTATTTATTTTCAAGGTTGTAACTTTGAAAAAATCAAAAATAATAAAAATAAATTTAGTGTTATTTATTATTTTTAATAAAACCTATAACCACTAAATGCATACACAGTTAAATCCGTAAATCCTAAACCCGTAATGCCTAAATACATAAACCATTAAAAATCGCTATATTACGTAATAATTAAAATATATAATTTGTCATTTCTTTATTATAATTTTAATATTCATTTTACTTTTTATTAGTTTATTTTTATAGAAATATTTATTACAAAATAAAGTATGAGTGTGCGAAATATAATTTAAATAATTTATTTTTAATCAATAAAAGTATTTACCCTTATAAAATATGTAAAAATTTAAAAATTAAAAATTATTATTAAGTAATATATTTTACTTTAATTTTGAATCAATTTGGGTTTGTAAATATTTCTTAATTAATATCTATCTTATTATTAATAGTTTATTAATTTAACTTTGATCATTATTATAATATCTATCAATAAAATTATTTATATTGAATTTATATGATATATAATTATTAATATTATTATAACTAAATATTATTTTCACATTTCAAAAAATGTTAAATATTATTATATTTTCAACGGTTATGACCTATGAAAATGAGAAAAAATTACAATTTTTTTATTATTATTTTATTGTTTAAATAAAACCTATAAACTGATAAATGCCTAAATATATAAATCGCTAAACTCCTAAATGACAAAACCTCTAATTACTTAAAAAATTAAACTGGCATACATTAATAATAATTCATAAATTTTATTTTAATTTTTATTCAGTTTAATTTTAAATTTTATTTAATTATTTATCAGTTTATTTTTAAAGAAATATTAAATACAAAATAAATTATTAGTTAGAAAGATCTAATTTAAATTAAACTGGTATACCCTAAATAATAAATAATAAAACTTATTTTTTTTTCATTATATTTTAAATATTCATTTTAATTATTTATTTGTATATTTTTATATAAATATTAATTACAAAATAAATTATGAGTTAAACAAATATAATTTATATAAATTATTTTTCATCAAAAAAAAATATAGATAAATTTTTAAAAACAAATTTCAAAACAAAAACTCATTATATAGTAATATATTTTGCTTAGCTTCTGATCATTTTAATATTTGTAATTATATTTTAAATGATATATATCATATTATTAATAGATTATTAATTTATTTTTTGATCATTATTAGAATATTTATCTATAAAAATGTTTATATTGAATTTATATGATATATAAATATAATGATTATTATGACTAAATATTATATTCACTTTTGAAAAAAATTTTAAAATTATTCTATTTTCAAAGGTTATAACCTTTGAAAATGATAAAAAAATAAAAAAAATATTTTTTATTATTATTTCATTGTTTAAATATGACCTATACACCACTAAATGCCTAAACACTTAAATCACTAAACACTTAAATCACTAAATTATATTTTTAGTTTTTTATTTGTAATATATCTAAATTAATTATAAAATAAATGAATTAAAATATAATTTATAAAAATTATTTTTCATCAAAAAATACATAAGCTTATAAAAAGAATAAAAATTTAAAAACAAAATATTATTATTTAGTAATATATTTTTGCTTTCCTTTTGAATCATTTAACATTTTGATATTATATTTTAAGTAATATCAATATTATTTAAAATAGATTTTTAATTTATTTTTTATTAGAATATCTATCAATAAAATTGTTTATATTGAATTTATGTGATATATAATTATTATGATTATTATAAATAAATATTATATTTACTTTTGAAAAAAATTTAAAAATTATTAGATTTTCAAAAGTTATAACCTTAAAAAATGAGAAAAAATAATAAAAATAAATTTTTTGTTATTTTATTTTTTAAATAAAACCCATATATCATTAAATGATTACTTACTTAAATCAGTAACCTCATAAACCCCGAAACCCATAAATACATAAACCTTTTAATAGCTATATTTTACATATTAAATAATAAATCTGATTTATATTTCTATTTATTATAAATTTATATATTCATTTTAATTATTTATAGTTTAATTTTTTAGAAAAATTAATTCAAAATAAATTTCGATTGAGACACATAATATTTATGTAATTTATATTTAATCAAAAAAAAATATAAGCTTAAAAAATGAAGGACAAATTTAAAAATTAAATATTATTATTTAGTAATATATTTTGATTTGATTTTGAATAATTTTGTGTTATTTAAATATATTTTAATTAATATTTAGATTTTTAATAATAGTTTGTTAATTTAATTTTTAATCATTATTATAATTTCGATCATTAAATTGTTTATATTTAATTTATATGATATATAATTTGTAAGATTAATATAATCATACATGGTATTCACATTTCAAAAAATTTTAAAAATTATTTTCTTTTCAAAGATTATAAACTTTGAAAATCAGATAAAATAAAAAAAAATTATTTTTAAAAATATAAATATAACCTATAAACCATGAAATGCCTAAAAAGATAAATTGCAAAACTTCTAAATGACAAAACCCCTAATTAATTTAACCATTAAATAGGTATACTATATATAATAAATAATAAATCTCATTTTTATTAGTATTCATTATAATTTTAAACATACAATTTAATTATTTATTAGTTTATTTTTATAGAAATATAAATTAAAAAATAAATTTTTCAGTCAGACAAATATAATTTAAAAAATTTATTTTTCATCTTAAAATATATAAGCATATAAATGGTTACAAAATTTTAAAAATTTAAAAATTTAAAACTAATATTTAGTAAAATATTTCACTATGACTAAGAATCATTTTACGTTTTGCAAATACATTTTAAACAATATTTATCTTATTAAAAATTGTTTATTATTTTTTTATGATCATTATTATAATATATACCAATAAAATAATTTATATTGAATTTATATGATATTTTATTATTATGATTATTAACTTCTTATTGTATTCACTTTTCAAAAAAAATTAAAAATTATTATATTTTCAAAGGTTATAACCTTCAAAAATCAAAAAAATAACAAAATTACTTTTTTTTTATTTTATTTTTTAAATAAAACCTATAAACCACTAAATGACTAAATACTAAAATGACTAAACTTCTAACCCCCAAAGCTCATAATTACTCAAAACATTAAATTAGTATAGTCTAAATAATAAATCATAATTCTCATTTTTATTAGTATTCATTATAATTTTAAATATTCATTTTACTTATTTATTAGTTTATTTTTATTGAAATATTAATTACGAAATAAATTATTAGTGCGACAAATAAAATTTAAATAATTTATTTTTCATCTAAAAAAAAATATATGCTTATAAAAAAAGGCAAAATTTTAAAAATAAAAAATTAATTGTTATTAATATATCTTATTTTGATTTTGAATCATTTTAGATTTTACAATTATATATTAATTTATATAATTGTTATTAATACTTGTTTATTAATTAATTTATTTATCATTATTATAATATTTATTAATACAATTTTTTAAATTTAGTTTACATTATATAAAATTATTTAGATTATTATAACTAAATATTTTATTCACATTTAAAAAAAATTAAAAATTATTATATTTTCAAAGGGTATATAACCTTCAAAATTTAAAAATATCAAAAAATTAAATTTTTTGTTCTTTCATTCTTTAAATAAAAACTATAAATCACTAAAGGTCTAAACACTTAAATCACTAAACTTCTAAACCACTAAACACCTAAATACTTAAACCATTAAACTGATATATCCTGAATAATAAATTATAAATCCCAATTTTATATGTATTCATTATAATTTTAAATATTCATTTTAATTATTTAGTAGTTTAGTATTATAGAATTATAAATTACAAAATAAATTATGATTAAGACAAATATAAATTAAATAATTTATTTTTTTATAAAAAAATAAAGTTATAAAAAAAGTCTAACATTAAAAAAAATTATTATATAGTAATATATTTTACTATGATTTTTAATAAATTTAGATTTTGCAAATATATTTTAAATAATATCTATCTTATTAATAATAGTTTATTAAATTTTTTTTATCATTATTATAATATTTAGCAATGTAATTATTTATATTATATTTAAATGACTTATAATTATTAAGATTATTATAACTTAATATTATATTTAATTTTGAAAATAATTTAAAAATTATTATATTTTCAAATGTTATAAACTTTAAAAATGTGAAAAAATATCAAAGATAATTTTTTTTGTTATTTCATTGTTTAAATAAAACCTATAAACCACTAAATGCATAAAAAAGAAATCGCTAAATTTCTAAATGACAAAGCCTCTAAATACTTAAACCATTAAACTGGTATACATTAATAATAATTCATAAATCTCTTTTTAATTTTTATTCAGTATAATTTTAAATTTTATTTAATTATTTATAAGTTTATTTTTATGGAAATATTAATTAAAAAATACATTATTAGAAAGAAAGATCTAATTAAAACTAGACAGGTATACCCAAATAATAAAGATTAAATCTCAATATTATTTTTTTTATTATAATTGTAAATATTCATTTTAATTATTAATTTGTTTATATTTATATAAATATTAATTAAAAAATAAATTATGAGTTAGACAAATATAATTTATATAAATTAATTTCCATCAAAAAAATATGGATAACTTTTTAAAAGAAAAATAAATTTCAAAACAACAAATTATTATATAGTAATATATTTTGATTTCTTTTGAATAATTTTATGTTTTTTTATTATATTTTATATTATATCTATCTTATTAATAATAGATTATTAATTTATTTTTTAATCATTATTAGAATATTTATCAATAAAATTGTTTATATTGAATTTATATGATATATAAATATAATGATTATTATAACTAAATATTGAACTCACTTTTGAAAAAAATTTACAAATTATTTTATTTTCAAAGGTTATAACCTTTGAAAATATCAAAAAATAATAAAAGTAAATATTTTGTTATTTTAATTTTGAAACAAAACCTATAAACCACTAAATGCATAGATAGTTAAATCAGTAAACTCCTAAGGCCCGTAATGCCTAAATACATAAACCATTAAAACTCTATATGCTACTTAATAATTAAGAAATCTAATTTTTATTTCAATTTATTATTATTTTAAATATTCATTTTAATTATTTATAAGTTTATTTTTATAGAAATATTTATTACAAAATAAATTATAAGTGCGAAAAATATAATTTAAATAAATTATTTTTAATCAAAAAAAATATATACACTTATAAAAGAAGTAAAAATTTAAAAATTAAAAATTATTATCCAGTAATATTTTTTACTTTAATTTTGAATCAATTTGGGTTTTATAAAAATTTTTTAATTAATATCAATCTTATTATTAATAGTTTATTAATTTAATTTTTGATCATTATTATAATATCTATCAATAAAATTGTTTATATTGAATTTATATGAGATATAATTATTAAAATTATTATTACTAAATATTGTATTCACATTGCAAAAAATTTTAAATATTATTATATTTTCAAAGGTTATAACCTATGAAAATGAGAAAAAATTACAATTTTTTGTGTTATTTTATTGTTTTAATAAAACCTATAAACCACTAAATGCCGAAAAACATAAATCGCTAAACTCCTAAATTACAAAACGTCTAAATACTTAAACTATTAAATTGGTATACATTAATAATAAATCATAAATCTCATTTTAATTTTTATTAAGTATAATTTTAAATTTTTATTTTAATTATTTATCAATTTATTTTTATAGAAATATTAATTACAAAATAAATTATTTGTGAGACAGATCTATTTTAAATAATTTATTTTTTATCAAAAAAAATATATATGCTTTTAAAAAGAGGCAAAATTTTAAAAACAAAAATTTATTATTTTGTAATATATTGTATTTTGATTTTGAATCATTATAGTTTTTGCAATTATATTTTAATTTATATCTTTCTTTTTAATAATAGTTTATTAATTTTTTATTGATCATTACTTTAATATCTATTAATAAAATTATTTGAATTGAGTTTACATTATATATAATTATTAAGAATATTATAACTAATAATTATATTAACATTTAAATAAAATTTCAAATATTTTAATTTTCAAAGGTTATAACCTTCAAAAATTAAAAAAAATCAAATAATTTAATTTTTTATTTTTTTATTCTTTAAATAAAAACTATAAATCACTAAAGTCCTAAACACTTAAATCACTAAACCCCAAAACACCTAAATACTTAAACCATTAAACTAGTATATCCCGAATAATAAATAATAAATCTCAATTTTATCTGTATTCATTATAATTTTATATTTTCATTTTAATTATTTATTAGTTTATTTTTATATAATTATAAATTAAAAATAAATTATGTGAAAGACAAATATAATTTAAATAATTTACTTTTAATAAAAAAAAATATAAACTTATAAAAAGAAGCAAAACATCAAAAAGATTATTATTTTGTATTATATTTTACTTTGATTTTGAATAAATTTACGTTTTGCAAATATATTTTAAAAAATATCTATCTTATTAATATTAGATTATTAATTTATTTTTTGATTATTAATATAATATCTATCAATATAATTGTTTATATTGAATTAACATGATATATAATTATTAAGATTATCATAACTAAATATAGTATTCACATATAAAAAAAAGTTAAAAATTATTATATTTTCAAAGGTTATAACCTTGAAAAATGAGAAAAAATAACAAAAATAAATTTTTGTTATATCATTGTTTAAATAAAACTTATAAACCATAAAATGCCAAAATACATAAATCTCTAAAATTTTAAACCTCGAAGCCCCTAAATACCTACCCTTTAAATTCGTAAACCTTATATATAATTTAAATAATTTATAGAAATATTAATTACGAAATAAATTATGAGTGACAAATATAATTTAAATAATATATTTTTCATCAAAAAAAATATAAGCTTATAAAATGATGCAAAAACTAAAATAAATTCTTTTTTAGTAATAAATTTTACTTTCATTTTGAATCATTTTAGGTTTTTTAATTATATTTTAATTTATATCTATCATATTAATAATAGTTTATTAATTTATTTTTTGATAATTAATATAATATTTATCAATAAATTTTTTTATAGTTATTTTATATTATATATAGTTATAATAATAATTATTACTAAATATTGTATTCACATTTTTAAAAAATTTTAAAATTATTATATTTTTAAATGTTATGACATTTGAAAATTTGAAAAAATATCAAAAATAAATTTTTTGTTATTTCATTATTTAAATAAAAGCTACAAACCATTAAATTCCTAAATACTTACATCAATAACTTCAATATCTCAAAAACCCTAAATAGATAAATTTTATTAAATAGGTATATCCTAAATAATAAATCATATTTTTATTTTTTTGATTATAATTTTAAATATTCATTTTAATTATTTATTTGTTTTTTTTAATATAAATATTAATTACAAAATAAATTATAAGTTATACAAATATAAGTTATATAAATTATTTTTCAACAAAAAAATATAGATAAACTTATTAAAAGAAGAACAAAATTAAAAACAAAAAATTATTATATAGTAATATATTTTACTTTGTTTTTGAATCATTTTAGGTTTTGTAATTATATTTTAATTGATATCTAACTTATTAATAATAGATTATTAATTTATTTTTTGATCATTATTAGAATATTTATCAATAAATATATTTATATTTAATTTATATGATATATAAATTTAATAATTATTATAACTAAATATTGTATTCACTTTTGAAATTTTTTTTAAAATTATTATAATTTCAAAGGTTATAACCTTTGAACATGTGAAAAAACAAAAAAAGAATATTTTTTTTATTATTTCATTGTTTAAATAAAACCTATAAATCACTAAATGTATAAACACTTAAATCACTTAACTATAAAATCCCAATACCCCTATATAGATAATCATTTAAATGTGTACCCCTAAAAAATAATAATAAATCTCATTTTATTTGTTGTAATTATAATTAACTAAAAATTTATTTTGATTGTTTAGTAAAATAGATATATATATATATTAATTATAAAATAAATTATGAGTTAAAAATATAATTTATAAAAATTATTTTTCATCAAAAAATAGATAAGCTTATAATAAAAATAAAAATTTAATAACAAATAATTATTATTAAGTAATATATATTGCTTTGCTTTTGAATCATTTTAGGTTTTGATATTATATTTTAAGTAATATCAATCTTATTCATAATAGATTTTTAATTTATTTTTTGATAATTATTAGAATATCTATCAATAAAATTGTTTATATTGAATTTATATGATATATAATAATAATAATTATTATTATAAATAAATAGTGTATTCACCTTTGATAAAAATTTAAAAATTAATATATATTTAAATGTCATAACCTTTGAAAATATCAAAAAATAATAAAAATAATTTTTTTTATTTTTTTTCTTAAATAAAACCTATAAACCACTAAATGCATACATAGTTAAATCAGTATACTTCTAAACCCCGTAATGTCTAAATACATAACCATTAAACTTCTATATACTACTTAATAATTAATAAATCTAATTTTTATATCTATTTATTATAATTTTAAATATTCATTTTAATTATTTATTAGTTTATTTTTATAAAAATATTTATTACAAAATAAAATATGAGTGCGACAAATATAATTTAATTAATTTATTTTTAATAAAATAAAATTATACGCTTATAAAAGAAGTAGAAATTTAAAAATTAAAAATAATTATCTAGTAATATATTTTACTTTAATTTTGAATCAATTTGGGTTTTGTAAATATTTTTAATTAATATCTATCTTTTTATTAATAGTTTATTAATTTAATTTTTGATTATTATTATATTATCTATCAATAAAATTGTTTATATTTAATTTATCTAATATATAATTATTAATATTATTAAAACTAAATATTGTATTCAAATTTCAAAAAATTGTAAATATTATTATATTTTCAAAGGTTATAACCTATGAAAATGATAACAAATTATTGAATTTTTTTTTGTTATTTTATTTTTTTATATAAAACCTATAAACCACTAAAAGCCTAAAAACATAAATCACTAAACTCAATTTAATTTATGAAAATGATAACTATTAAACAGGTGTACATTAATAAAAAATCATAAATCTCAATTTAATTTTTATTAAGTATAATTTTAAATTTTTATTTTAATTAATTATTAGTTTATTTTTATAGAAATATTAATTACAAAATAAATTATTAGTGAGACGGATCTAATTTAAATTAAACCACTATCCCGAAATAATAGATAATAAATAATATATCTCATTTTTTTTATTATAATTTTAAATATTCATTTTAATTATTTATTTGTTTATTTATAAATAAATATTAATTACAAAATAAATTAAGAGTTAGACAAATATAATTTATATAAATTATTTTTCATTTAAAAAATATAGATAAACTTATTCAAAGAATAAAAAATTCAAAAACAAAAAATTATTATATAGTAATATATATTTTTTTGCTTGTGGAAAATTTTAAGTTTTATAATTATATTTTAATTAATATCTATATTTTTATTAATAGATTATTAATTTATTTTTTATAATTATTAGAATATTTATTGATTAAATTTTAATATTAAATTTATATAATATATAAATATAATGATTAGTATAACAAAATATTGTATTCACATTTGAAAAAAATTTAAAAATTATTATATTTTCAAAGGTTATAGCATTTGAAAATATCATAAAATAATAAAAATAAATTTTTTGTTATTTTATTTTTTAAATAAAACATATTAACCACTAAATGCTATGGGTGCTCATTGAACAGGACGCGATGGGGATTATAAATCTACCATCCCTTCACACAGTTCGGAGATTTTTTTTGAAAATCCAGACCCATCCCATAGGTTGAAAATATCGGGATTGGACGGGACGGAGATCGGGGATTTAGGGTAGGAAAAAACGGTTCCGGGACGAAACGGAGTTCAGACATTTTTTTCAATTTATTTTTTTCATACCGGCCAAGTTAGTTCATTTCGAAACCTTTTGTTGTACCATTTATCATTCCTTATTTATGTATCTTACGAACTCAAATTGGGCGAATTTTGAATTGTCAAATAGGTTGAATACCCAAAACGAGTTCCCTTACTTTGTCAAAAGCTTTGATGTGCAGAAAAGGATAGAAATGTTAAATAGAATGGGACTGAGTTGTGTGCTTAATTTTGTTCTTTGTTTTTTCACAAGTTGGCTTTGTTCAGCCGAGTTAATGTTAATAATAATAGCAATATTACATTTTTTAAACAATTACTTAAAATATTAAGGAATAGCTAAAGATGACGCAAACATTGGCAGCATCAATGACTACTAAAGTAATTGCTAAAATTAGGCAGCTTATTATAACAAAAAAATATACAACTAATAACAACCATGATAATAATCATTTCAAAGGTCCATCCCGGAACAACAACGAAAATCCAAACCCAATTAATTATCTCTTCTACAACTCCTCCCTTTTCTTCCTCCTATGTAGAAGGACAACCAAAGATGAAAATGTGTTAATCATGTAGACATAAATTTTTAAGATGAAAGAGTAATAAAAAAACAAAATATTACCATATTAAATTTAATACTCCCATTCCAAATTTAGTTGGCCAACTATAGTTGGAAGAATATTTGGATCTTGTGACCCCTCTGAAAATTGTAATTGAACCATATTTTTATTAAATTGAATGAATAAAATGAGTAAAAGTGAAATTAAAATTTACAAGATTTGTATACTAACCTGATTCATTATCATCAAGGTCTCAAACTAATTCTTCTATTTCAATAGGTTTGTTTGAGCTTCTCAACCAATCGTGTAGACATATGAGAACTTCAGCTATAATATGTGTTAAAGAACTCCTAAATTTATCTAAAGTTCTCTCCCCCAGTGCTAAATGTAGATTCGTAGGACACAGTAGATGCTTGGATAGTAAATACATCCCTTGCTAAATTTGCCAAAGAAGGATACCTAACATCATTTACCTTCCACCAGTTTAGAAGATCAAAATCAATTATATTTTTTTAAAGTTTGTCCTCCAAGTACCTATCCAACACTTCCAAAGCTACAACTTTTTATTCTTTCTCCAATTCAACCAAAAAAATCATCAACATAAGTTTCACTACCATCAAAGAAATCATCATTTTTCTTCAACACATTAGAAGAGAAATCATCTTATTTTGATTCATCTACATTTAAATCTTTATAATCATCCATCATATCATTTAAAGCATTTATAACCTTTTTCACCCAATTTTTAGCCAATTCCTCTCCATAATGCTAAGTGTACTTAACCTTGAGATATTTGAGCTTATATCAGGGATCCAACACTACTGCTACAAAAAGAATAATATTTGTTGACCGAAGAGAACCCCAATATTTGTTGAATTTATGCCTCATTTTCATACCTATTTCAGACACCATTGTATCTCTACTATTTTCACAAAGCACAATTTTTTTCAAAATTCGAATAATCTCTGGAAGATAAACACTAGAGGTAGAATATTATGAGCCAGAAAATTTACAAGTTACCTCATAAAATGTTTTCAAGAAATGAGCCAAAATTTTGCCGTATATTAAGTATCTCTCAGTTGGAACGGTTGAACCAAACTCTTTCAAAAACCTTTTGTCTTTGTCCTACAACTTATCAAATTTTTTTTGATATTTTATATCAGTTTGTAGCATCAAATAAGTTGAATTCCATCTTGTCCTAATTGCAATGGAGATCCATATGTCAAGTTTTTTTCTTCAATACATAACATAAACATATCTAATCTTTTAGGAGTGCTCCTCACATATTTCACCACAACTCTAATTTTTTGAATAGCACCCTCAACTACTGCAATGCCATCTCTGACAATTACGTTTTGGATATGAGCACAACATCTCATATGAAAATGCTCGCCTCTCAAAGGTACAACACATTTCTTCACACGTCTTTTTTTCAATTGTTCGACTATAACATCATTATTTGATGCATTGTCAACAGTAATGCACATCAACTTTCTCAAAACTCATTCATTCATGCAAAACTCAATAACATTTCTAATATTAACTCCAGAATGACTTTTAATTACACAAAATTTCAAAAGCCATTTATGCATATTCTTTTGAGAATCAATGAAATGAACAGTCAAACATATATAACACAAATTATGAATGCTAGTCCAAGTGTCGGTAGTCAATGAAACTCTACAACAATGAGATGATATGCTATCAAATAATTTTTTCTTTTCCTTCACAAACAAAGAAAAATAATCCTTCAACATAGAGTGCCTAGATGGAATTTTAAATTGAGGCACACTAACTTCAAAAAACTCTTTAAACTCATCCCTCTCTACAAAACAAAAGGCAATTCATCTTTTATGATCATTTTCACCAAAGTCTCCCTAACTAGTTGTTGATCAAATTACCAACAAGTTAATTTGTTATCCTCTAAACTAGTACATTTAGTGAAACTCAACAAAGATTGTGACTTGCCTTTAGCTTTGTGAGCTTCTATTAATTCTTTTTTGGGTAGAAATTTCCTACAAGTCTTTCTCAAGTATTTCTATAAACCCAAAGTACCTTGATCACCTTTTGGCATGTATTCTTTCCTGCACCATATACAAGCTGTGCTACCAGTTTCATTTCCCTCTGAATCAACTAATATCTCATAAGTTTCCCAAACATCATACTTATGCTTTTTATGAGCTTAAGGTTCAATGTACCTTGACTTTCTTTTACAATTTGAATTGAAGAACCTGCCATAACAATATGAGGGTTCATGAAAAAATGATGATTGGATTTACCAGTACTTTGATCATTTGAGATGTGATCATCTTCAATTTATTATATTTTTCATTTATAGCTAGATTGTTCCATCTGCATTGCCATTAATTAATATGATATATTAAGCATAAATACATATAAATATTTCAAACAAGCAAGCTCTACAAAACTGACCGTAACACATTCAGCCAACTCATTAGGCCCAACCACAACACCACAACCAATACTCAACAAAACTGACTGAGACATATTATAAATTTAATAATAATTAATCACTCAATTCTCGTCAAAAAAACAAACCAAATGGCTGGTGGCATCTGAGACACGGTGGAGGCAACCAGAAGTGCGACGGACAATGGCTGTACCTAACTGAACATGGCTGGAACGGTGTGAGGTAGCCTGGAACTCGTAGGAATAGCAATAGGTGCATCGGAATTGGATAGGCAGTTGCGGAATTCGTGGCATCTTCATGTTATATATATATATATATATTCCTGGTTCTAGTATCAGTTTTTTAGGATGGGATGGTTCTTGGGATGGATATTGATAAAGATCCGTAACCGTCCCAAAAGATAAAATACGTGACAGAACTGGATGAGAAAAGTCAAAGTCAACGGATTTTCTTAATCCCGATTCTTTCGGGACAAGACTTCGGGTCGGATCAGTGAATCTCCGAGTCCCACGAGCAGCCCTACTAGATGCATATAAAGTTAAATCAGTAAACTCCTAAATCCCGTAATGCCTAAATACATAAACCATTAAACCACTAAATACTACTTAATAATTAATAAATCTATTTTTTATTGCTATTTATTATATTTTTAAATATTCGTTTTAATTATTTATTAGTATATTTATTTCGAAATATTTATTACAAAATAAATTATTAGTGGGACAAATATAATTTAAAAGATATATTATTTATCTAATAAAAATATATGCTTATAAAAGAAGTATAAATTTAAAAATTAAAAAATATTATTAGTAATATAAGTTACTTAAATTTTGAATCAATTTGGGTTTTGTAAATATTTTTTAATTAATATTTATCTTAATATTAATAGTTTATAAATTTAATTTTTGATCATTATTATAATATCTATCAATAAAATTATATATATGAATTTATATGATATATAATTATTAATATTATTATAACAAAATATTGTATTAAAATTTCAATAAATTTTAAATATTATAATATTTTCAAATGTTATAAACTATGAAAATGATAAAAAATTATATAATTTTTTTTTGTTATTTTATTTTTTAAAATAAAAACTATAAACCACTAAAAGAATAAAAACATAAATCGCTAAACTCCTAACGACAAAACCTCTAAATATTTAAATCATTAAACTGGTGTACATTAATAATAAATCATAAATTTCATTTTAATTTTTATTCAGTATCATTTTAAATTTTTATTTTAATTATTTATGAATTTATTTTATAGAAATATAAATAACAAAATAAATAATTAGTGAAACATATCTAATTAAAATAAAACCGGTATCCCTAAATAATAAATAATAAATCACATTTTTGTTATTATAATTTTAAATATTTTTTTTAATTATTTAATTATTTATTTATATATAAATATTTATTACAAAATAAATTGAGTTAGGCAAATATAATTTATATAAATTATTTTTCATAAAAAAATTATTAATAAACTTTTTAAAAGGAAAAAAAATTTTCAAAATAAAAAATTATTATATAGTAATATATTTTGCTTTTCTTCTTAATAATTTTAGGTTTTGTAATTATATTTTAATTGATATCTATCATATTAATAATAGATTATTAATTTATTTTTTGATCATTATTAGAATATTTATCACTAAAATTGTTTATATTAAATTTATATAATATATAAATATAATAATTATTATAACTAAATATTGAATTCACATTTAAAAAAAATTTAAAAATTATTATAATTTCAAAGGTTATAACCTTTGAAAATATCAAAAAATTAAAAAAATTATTTTTTTATTATTTTATTTTTTTAATAAAACCTATAAACCACTAAATGCATACACAGTTAAATCAGTAAACTTCTAAACCTCATAATGCCTAAATACATAAACCATTAAACCGCTATATACTACTTAATAATTAAAAAATCTAATTTTTATTTCTATTTATTATAATTTTAAATATTCATTTTTATTATTTATTAGTTTATTTTTATCGAAATATTTATTACAAATTAAATTTTGAGAATGACATATATATTTTAATTACTTTGTTTTTAATCAAAAAAAAATATATGCTTATAAAAGAAGTAAAAATTTAAAAATTAAAAAAAATTATCCAGTAATATATTTTATTTTAATTTTGAATCTAATTTGAGATTTGTAAATATTTTTTAATTAATATCAATCTTTTATTAATAGTTTATTAATTTAAATTTGATCATTATTATATTATCTATCAATAAAATTGTTAAAATTGAATTTATATGATATATAATTATTAATATTATTTTAACTAAATATTGTATTCACATTTCAAAAAATTTTAAATATTATTATATATTCAAAGGTTATAACATATGAAAATTAGAAAAAATTACAAATTTTTCTTGTTATTTTATTGTTTAAATATAACCTATAAACCAATAAATGCCTAAAATTCATAAATTGCTAAACTCCTAAATGACAAAACCTTTAAATACTTAAACCATTAAATAGGTGTACATTATTAAAAAATAATAAATCTCAATTTAATTTTTATTAAGTATTATTTTAAATTTTTATTTTTATTATTTAACAGTTTATTTTTATAGAAATATTAATTACAAAATAAATTATTAGAGAGACTGATCTAATTTAAGTAATTTATTTTTCATAATAAAAAATATACATCCTTATAAAAAGAGGCAAAATTTTAAAAACAAAAATTTATTATTTAGTAATATATTTATTTTTATTTTGAATCATTTTAGATTTTACAATTATATTTTAATTTATATAATTCTTATAAATAATAGTTTATTAATTTTTTTTGATCTTTATTATAATATCTATTAATAAAATTATTTATATTGAGTTTACATTATATATAATTATTAAGATTATTATTACTGAATATGATATTCACATTTAAAAAAATTAAAAATTATTATATTTTCAAAGGTTATAACTTTCATAAATTAACTAAAATCAAAAAATTAAATTTTTTATTTTTTCATTCTTTAAATAAAAACTATAAATCACTTAAGGCCTAAACACTTAAATCACTAAAACCCAAAACACCAAAATACTTAAACAATTAAACTAGTATATCCTGAATAATAAATAATAAATCTCTATTTTTTTTGTATTCATTATAGTTTTAAATATTCATTTTAATTATTTATAAGTTTATTTTTATAGAATTATACATTAAAAATAAATTATGAGGAAGATAAATATAATTTAAGTCATTAACATTTAATAAAAAATATATAAACTTATAAAAAGAAGGAAAACATCAAAGAAATTATTATTTAGTAATATATTTTATTTTGATTTTGAATAAATTTATGTTTTGCAAATATATTTTAAATAATATCTATCTTTTTAATAATAGTTTATTAATTAATTATTTGATCATTAATATAATATCTATCAATATAATTATTTATATTGAATATACATGATATATAATTATTAAGATCATCATAATTAAATATAGTATTCACATATAAATGAAATTTAAAAATTGTTATATTTTCAAAGGTTATTATAACCTTTAAAAATTATAAAAAAAAATATAAATTTTTTGTTATATAATTATTTAAATAAAACTTATAAACCATTAATTCTCTAAATACATAAATCTCTAAACTCCTAAACCCAGAAGCCCCTAAATACTAAACCTTTAAACTCGTAAACCTTAAATATAATTTAAATAATTTATATAAATATTAATTACAAAATAAATTATGAGTGATATAAATATAATTTAAATAATATATTTTTCATCAAAAAAATATATAAGCTTATAAAATGATACAAAAACTAAAAAAAAATTATTATTTAGTAATAAATATTACTTTGATTTTGAATCTTTTTAGGTTTTTTAATTATCAATAATAAATATTTTTTGATAATTTATAAAAGACAAATAGCCATATATACAGATAGTTATATTTTCAAATGTTATAACATTTGAAAATTTAAATAATAATATCAAAAATAAATTTTTTGTTATTTCATTATTTAAATAAAACCTATAAACCACTAAATGCATAAAAACTAAATAGCTTAACTCCTAAATGACAAAACCTTTGAATACTTAAACCATTAAATTTGTATACATTAATAATAAATCATAAATCATAAATCTCAATTTAATTTTTATTAAGTATAATTTTAATTTTTTTTTAATTATTTATCAGTTTATTTTTATAGAAATATCAATTACAAAAAAATTATTAGTGAGACAGATATAATTTAAATTAAACCAGTATACTCTAAATAATAAATAATAAATAATAAATAATAAATCTCATTTTTTTTCATTATAATTTTAAATATTCATTTTAATTATTTATTTGTTTATTTTTATATAAATATAAATTAAAAAAATAAAGTATAAAATATAAAATATAATTTATATAAATTATTTTTCAACAAAAAAATATAGATGAACTAATTAAAAGAATAAAAAAAATAACAACAAAAAATTATTATATAGTAATATATTTTGCTTTGTTTCTTAATCATTTTAGGTTTTGTAATTATATTTTAATTGATATCTAACTTATTAATAATAGATTATTAAATTATTTTTTTATCATTATTATAATATTTATCAATAAAAATGTTTATATTGAATTTATATGATATATATATATATTTAATAATTATTATAACTAAATATTATATTCACTTTTGAAAAAAAATTTTAAAATTATTATATTTTCAAAGATTATAACCTTTTAACATGTGAAAAAATAAAAAAAATACTTTTTTTTGTTATTTTATTGTTTAAATAAAACCTATACATCACTAAATGCCTAAACAATTTAAATCACTAAACTACAAAATCCCGATACCCCTATATAGATAATTATTTAAACCGGTATACCCTAAATAATATTTAATAAATCTCATTTTTTATCTGTTTTCATTATAATTTAAAAAATTTATTTTGATTCTTTAGTTTTTAATTTATATATATATATTAATTATAAAATAAGTTATGAGTTAAAAATATAATTTATAAAAATTTTTTTACATCAAAAAATAGATAAGGTTATCAAAAGAATAAAAATTTAAAAACAAATGATTATTATTAAGTAATATATTTTTCTTTGCTTTTGATTCATTTTAGGTTTTGATATTATATTTTAAGTAATATCAATGTTATACATAATAGATTTTTTATTTATTTTTGATAATTATTAGAATAACTATCAATAAAATTGTATATATTGAATTTATATGATATATAATTATTATGATTTATATAAATAAATAATAATTCACTTTTTGAAGAAAATTTAAAAATTATTATATTTTCAAAGGTAACCTTTGAAAATATCAAAAAATAATAAAAATAATTTTTTTTTATTTTAATAGATAAATAAAAACTATAAACCACTAAATGCATGCACAGTTAAATCAGTAAACTTCTAAACCTCGTAATGCCTAAATATATAAACCATTAAACCGCTATATACTACTTAATAATTAATAAATTGAATTTTTATTTCAATTTATTATTATTTTAAATATTCATTTTAATTATTTATTAGTTTATTTTTATAGAAAAATTTATTACAAAATAAAGTATGAGTGCGACAAATATAATTTAATTAATATATTTTTTTTAAAAAAAATATAAGGTTCTAAAAGAATTAAAAATTTAAAAATTAAAAATTAAAAATTAAAAATTATTATCCAGTAATATTTATACTTTAATTTTGAATAAATTTTGGTTTTGTAAATATTTTTTAATTAATATCTATCTTTTTATTAATAGTTTATTAATTTAATTTTTGATCATTTTTATATTATCTATCAATAAAATTGTTTATATTGAATTTATATTTTATATAAATATTAATATTATTATAACTAAATATTATATTCACATTTCAAAAAATTGTAAATATTATTATATTTTCATAGGTTATAACCTCTGAAAATGATAAGAAATTATATAAATTTTTTTCGTTATTTTATTTTTTTATATAAAACCTATAAACCACTAAAAGCCTAAAAACATAAATCACTAAACTCCTAATGATAAAACCTTTAAATACTTAAACTATTAAACTAGTATAAAATAATAATAAATTTTAAATCTCATTTTAATTTTTATTCAGTATAATTTTAAATTTTTATTTTAATTATTTTTTAGTTTATTTTTATAGAAATATTAATTACAAAATAAATTATTAGTGAGATGGATCTAATTTAGATTAAACCAGTATCCCTAAATAATAATAATAATAATTAATAATAAATCTCATTTTTTTCATTATAATTTTAAATATTCAATTTAATTATTTATTTGTTTATTTATTTTGTAAATATTGATTAAAAAATAAATTGAGTTAGACAAATATAATTTATATAAATTATTTTTCATTAAAAAAATATAGACAAACTTATTAAAAGAATAAAAAATTCAAAAACAAAAAATTATTCTATAGTAATATATTTTTGTTTGCTTCTCAATCATTTTATGTTTTGTAATTATATTTTAATTAATATCTATCTTATTATTAATGGATTATTAATTTATTTATTGATTATTATTAAAATATTTATCAATACAATTGTTTATATTGAATTTATATAAAATATAAATATAATGATTAGTATAACTAAAAATTGTATTAACATTTGAAAAAAAATTTAAAAATTTTTATATTTTCAAAGGTTATAACCTTTGAAAATATCAAAAAATAATAAAAATAAATTTTTTGTTTTTATTTTTTAAAGAAAACCTATAAACCTCTAAATGCTAGGGGTGCTCATGGGACGGGATGGGATGGGGACCACAAATCTCTAGTCCCTTCCCATAGTTCTGAGATTTTTTTTGAAGATCCAGATTCGTCCCATAGGTTGAATATATCGGGACGGGACGGGACGGAGATCAGGGATTTTGTGTAGGAGAAAATGGTTTCGGGATGGAACGGAGTTGTGACATTTTTTTCAATTTATTTTTTTCAAACCGGCCAAGTTAGTTAATGTTGAAACTTTTTATTGTACCATTTATCATTCCTTCGTTATGTATCATTCAAACTCAAATTGGGCCAATTTTGTTTTGACAAATAGGCTGAATACTACACACGAGTTCCATTACCTTGTCAAAAGCTTTGATGTGCAGAAAAGGATAGAAATGTTAAATAGAACGGGACCAAGTTGTGTGCTCAATTTGGTTCTTTATTTTTTCACAAGTTGGCTTTGTTCAGCCGAGTTAAAGTTAACCATAATAGCAATACTATATTTTTTAAACAATTACTTAAAATATTAAAGAATAGCTAAAGATGACCACAAATATTGGTAGAATCAATTACTACTTAAGTAATTGCTAAAATTAGGCAGCTTAATATAACAAAAAAAAATACAACTAATAACAACCATGATAATAATCATTTCAAAGGTCCGTCCAGGAACAACAACGAAAATCCAAACCCAATTAATTATCTCTTCTACAACTTCTCCCTTTTCTTCCTCCACTGTAGAATGACAACCTTAGATGAAAACGTCTTAATCATGTAAACATAAATTTCTAAGATGAAAGAGTAATAAAAAAACAAAATATTACCTCATAAAATTTAATACACCCATTCCAAATTTAGTTGGCCAACTATAGTTGGAAGAATATTTGGATCTTGTGACCCCTTTGAAAATTGTAATTGAACCATATTTTTATTAAATTGAATGAATAAAATAAGTAAAAGTGAAATTAATATTTATAAGATTTGTATACTAACCTGATTCATTATCATCAAGGTCTCGAACTAATTCTTCAATATCAATAGTTTTGTTTGAGCAACCCAACCAATCTTATAGACATATTAGAACTTAAGCTATAATAGGTGTTAAAGAACTCCTAAATTTATCTAAAGTTCTCCCCCCAGTGTTAAATGTAGATTCGTAGGCCATAGTAGATGCTTGGATAGCAAATACATCCCTTGCTATATTTGCCAAAAAAGGATACCTAACCACATTTACCTTCCACCAGTTTAGAAGATCAAAATCATTTCTATTTTTTTAAAGTTTGTCCTCCAAGTCTTATCCAACTCTTCCAAAGTTGCAACTTCTTTTTCTTTCTCCAATTCAACAAAAAAAAATCATCAACATAAGTATCACTACCATCAAAGAAATCATCATTTATCTTCAACACAGTTGAAGAGAAATCATCATCTTTTGATTCATCTTCATTTAAATCTTTATAATCATCCATCATCTCATTCAAAGCATTTATAACCTTTTTCACCAAATTTTTAGCCAATTCGTCTCCATAATGCTAAGTGTACTTATCCTTTAGATATTTGAGCTTATATCTAGGATCCAACACTACTGCTATAAAAAGCATAATATTTGTTGACTAAAGAGAACCCCAATATTTGTTGACTTTTTGCCTCATTTTCATACCCATTTAAGACACCATTGTATCTCTACTATTTTCACAAAGCTCAATTTTTTTAAAAATTCGAATAATCTAAAGAAAAATAAGCACTAGAGGTAGAATATTATGAGCAAGAAAATTTACAAGTTACCTCATAAAAAGTTTTCAAGAAATGAGCCAAAATTTTGGCGCTTGTTTAGTCTCTCTCAGTTGGAATGTTTGAACCAAACTCATTCAAAAACCTTTTGTCTTTGTCCTCCAACTTATTAAAATTCTTTTTGATATTTTATATCAGTTTTAGCAGCAAATAAGTTGAATTCTATCTTGTAGTAAAATCTAATTGCAATGAAGATCCATATGTCAAGTTTGCTTCTTCAACACATAACTTAAACATATCTAATTTTTTAGGACTGCACCTCACATATTTCGCCACACCTCTAATTTTTTGAATAGTACCCTCAACTACTGCAATGTCATATCTGAAAATTAAGTTCAGGATATGAGCACAACATCTCATATGAAAATTCTCGCCTCTCAAAGGTACAACACATTACATCACAAGCATTTTTTTCAATTGTTCAAATGCAACGTAATTATTTGATGCATTGTCAACAGTAATGCACATCAACTTTCACAAACCCCATTCATTCATGCAAAACTCAATAGCATTCTAATATTAATTCCAGAATGACTTTTAATTACACAAAATTTCAAAATCCTTTTATGCATATTCCATTGAGAATCAATGTAATGAACACTCAAACATATATAAGACAAATTTTGAATGCAGGTCCAAGTGTCGGTAGTCAATGAAACTCTACAACAATGAGATGATATGCTATCAAATAATTTTTTGTTTTCCTTCACAAACAAAGAAAAACAATCCCTCAATATAGAGTGCTTAGATGAAATTTTAAATTGAGGCACACTAACTTCACAAAACTCATTAAACTCATCCCTCTCAACAAAACAAAAAAGGGAATTCATCTTTTATTATCATTTTCACCAAAGCATCCCTAACTAGTTGTTGATTAAATTACCAACAAGTTAATTTGTTATTCGTTGAACTAGTACCTTTAGTGAAACTCAACAAAAATTGTGACTTGTCTTTACCTTTTTGAGCTTCTAATAATTCTTTTTTGTGTGAAAATTTCCTACAAGTCTCTCTCAAGTATTTCCATAAACCCGAAGTACCTTGATCATTTTTTTTCCAAATATTCATTCCTACACCATATACAAGCTGCCCTACAAGTTTCATTTTTCTCTGAATCAACTAATATCTCATAAGTTTGCCAAACAGCAGACTTATACATTTTATGTGCTTGAAGGTCAGATGTATCTTGGCTTTCTTTTACAATTGGAATTGATGAACCTGCCATAACAAATGGAGGGTTCGTGAAAGGATGATGATTGGATTTACCATTACTTTGATCATTTGAGATATGATCATCTTCAATTTATTGTATTTTTCGTTTACCACTGGATTGTGCCATCTGCATTGCAATTAATTAATATTATATGTTAAGCATAAATACATATAAATATTTCAAACAAGCAAACTCTACAAAACTTACTGTAACACATTCAGCCCGCTTATTCGGCACAACCACAATACCACAACCATTACTCAACAAAACTGACTAAGGCACATAATTATAATAATTAATCACTCAATTCTCATCAGAAAAACAAACCAAAAGGCTGGTGGGATCTGAGACACAGTGGAGGCAACCAGAAGTGGGACAGACAAGGGCTGGACCTAATTGAACACGACTGAAATGGCGTGAGGTGGCCTGGAACTCGTTAGAATTACAATAGGTGCGACAGAATTGGATCGGCAGTAGCGGAATTGGTGGCATCTTCATATATATATATATATATATATATTCTTGTTTCTACTATCAGTTTTTTAGGATATGAAGGTTCTTGGGATAGATATTGCTTATGATCCGGAACCATCCCAAAATAAAAAATACTGACAGAACGGGACGGGAAAAGTCAAAGTCAATGGATTTTTCTTAGTCCCGATTCTTTCGGGACAAGACTTCGGGTCGGGTCGTGAATCTCCGAGTCCCATGAGCAGCCCTTTTAAACGCATATAAAGTTAATTTAGTAAACTCCTAAACCCAGTAATGCCTAAATACATAAACCATTAAACTGCTAAATACTACTTAATAATTAATAAATCTATTTTTTATTGCTATTAATGATATTTTTAAATATTCATTTTAATTATTTATTAGTGTATTTATTTAGAAATATTTATTACAAAATAAATTATGAGTGGGACAAATATAATTTAAATAATAATTTATTTATATAAAAAAATATATGCTTATAAAAGAAGTATAAATTTAAAAATTAAAAATTATTATAAAGTAATATAAGTTACTTTAATTTTGAATCAATTAGGGTTTTGCAAATATTTTTTAATTAATATCTATCTTAATATTAATAGTTTATAAATTTAATTTTTGATCATTATTATAATATCTATCAATAAAATTATTTATATTAAATTTATATGATATATAATTATTAATATTATTATAACAAAATATTGTATTAAAATTTCAAAAAATTTTAAATATTATTATATTTTCAAATGTTATACCCTATGAAAATGATAAATAATTATATAATTTTTTTAGTTATTTTATTTTTTAAATAAAACCTATAAACCACTAAATGCCTAAAAACATAAATCACTAAATTTTCAAAATAAAAAACTTCTAAATACTTAAACTAGTAAACTAGTATACATTAATAATAAATCATAAATCTCATTTTAATTTTTATTTAATATAATTTAAAACTTTTATTTTAATTATTTATTTGTTTATTTTTATAGAAATATTAATTACAAAATAAATTTTTAGTTAGACAGATATAATTAAAATTAAACTGGTATACCCTAAATAATAATTAATAAATCTAATTTTTTTATCATTATAATTTTAAATATTCATTTTAATTATTTATTTGTTTATTTTTATATAAATATTAATTACAAAATAAATTATGAGTTACACAAATATAATTTATATAAAATATTTTTAATCAAAAAATATAGATAAACTTTTTTAAATAAAAAAAATTCAAAGCAAAAAATTATTATATTGTAATATATTTTGGTTTGCTTTTGAATTATTTTAAGTTTTGTCATTATATTTTAATTGATATCTATCTTATTAATAATAGATTATTTATTTAATTTTTGATCATTATTAGAATATTTATCAATAAAATTGGTTATATTGAATTTATTTGATATATAAATATAATGATTATTATAACTAAATAATATATTCACTTTTGAAAAATTTTTAAAAATTATTTTATTTTCAAAGGTTATAACCTTAAAAAATGAGAAAAAATAATAAAAATAAATTTTTTGTTATTTCATTTTTTAAATAAAACCTATAGATCATTAAATGCTGACTTACTTAAATAAGTAAGCTCATAAATCTCGATACCCCTATAAAGATAAACCTTTTAAAAGTTATATACTACTTAATAAATAATAAATCTCATTTTTATTTCTATTTATTATAATTTTAAATATTCAATTTAATTATATATAGTTTAAATTTTTAGAAAAATTAATTAAAAAATAAATCTCTAGTGAGACAAATATTATTTAAATAATTTATTTTAATAAAAAAAATATAAGCTTATAAAAAGAAAAAAAATTTAAAAATTAAATATTATTATTTAGTAATATATTTTGATTTGATTTTGAATTATTTTTTGTTTATAAATATATTTTAAATAAAATTTATATTATTAATAATAGTTTATTAATTTAATTTTTGATCATTATTATAATATCTATCATTAAAATTATTTATATTGAATTTATATGATATATAATTAGTAAGATTAATATAATTATACATTGTATTCATATTTCATAAAATTTTAAAAATTATTTTATTTTGAAAGATTATTACCTTTTGAAAATAAAAAAAAAATCAAAAAAAGAATTTTAAATTTTTATTATATGAATAAAACCTCTAAACCACTAAATGCCTAAAAACATAAATTTTTAAACTCCTAAATGACAAAACTCCTAAATAATCAATCCATTAAACCGGTATACCATATATAATAAATCATAAATCTCATTTTAATTTGTACTCATTATAATTCTAAATATTCATTTTAATTATTTATTAGTTTATTTTTTATAAAAATATCAATCACAAAATAAATAATGAGTGAGACAAATATAATTTTAATAAATTATTTTTAATCAAAAAAAAATAAGCCTATATAAAAAAAGTAAAAATTTAAAAACAAAAAAAGTATTATTTAGTAATATATTTTACTTTGATTTTGAATCATTATATATAGGTTTAGCAAATATATTTTAATCGCGATCAATCCTATTAATAAAAGTTTATTAATTTATTATTTGATCATTTTTATAATATCGAACAATAAAATTACTTATATTCAATTAAAATGTCTTATAAATTTAACTTATTATAACTAAATATTATATATACATTTGAGAAAAATTTAAAAATTTTTATAATTTCAAAGGTTATAATCATCAAATTGATAAAAAATAACAAAAATAATTTTTTATTATTTATTATTTAAATAAAATTTATAAACCACTAAATGCCTAAACATTTAAATCTTTCGACTCCTAAACCCTAAAACCCCCTAAATACTTAAACAATTAAACCTATATAACCTAATTAATAAATAATAAATTTCATTTTTATTTGTATTCATTATAATTTTAAATATTTATTTTAATTATTTTTTAGTTTATTTTTATAGAAATATTAATTACAAGATAAATAATGAGTGAGAGAAATATAATTAAATAAATTATTTTTTATTAAAAAAAATAAGCTGATAAAAATAAACAAAATTTCAAAAATATAAAATTTTATTTAGTAATTTAAGTTACTTTGATTTTGAATTATTTTGCGTTCTACAAATATATTTTAATTAATATCTATCTTATTAATAATAGTTTATTAATTATTTTTGATCATTATTATTATATATATTAATACATTTTTTTATATTGAATCTACAAAAAATATAATTATTAAGATTATTATAAATAAGTATTGTAATCATATTTTAGAACTATTAAAAAATTATTATATTTTTAAAGGTCATAACCTTTGAAAATCACGAAAAATCATAAAAATAAAATTTGTGTATTTCATTGATTAAATAAAACCTATAAACACCTAAATGTGCAAACATATAAATAAATAAACTTCTTAACCCCAAAACCACAAAAAACTTAAACAATTAATAATTATACCCTAAATAATAAATCATAAATCTCATTTTTATTAGTATTCATTATAATTTTAAATATACATTTTAATTATTTATTAGTTTAATTTTATAGAAATATAAATTAAAAAATAAATTATTAGTGAGACAAATATAATTTAAATAATTTATTTTCATCAAAAAATATATAGGCTTAAATATAGATACAAAAATATCAAAATTTAAAATTAATATTTAGTAAAATATTTCAGTTTGATTTTGAGTTATTTTAGGTTTTGCAAATATATTTTAAACAATATTTATCTTATTAATAATTGGTTATTACTTTTTTTATGATCATTATTATAATAAATATCAATAAAATAGTTTATATTGATTTATATGATATATAATTATTATGATTATTATACCTTCTATTTGTATTCACTTTTCAAAAAAAATTAAAAATTATTATATTTTCAATGGTTTATAACATTGAAAATAGAGAAAAATAACAAATAAATTTTTTGTTATTTTATTTTTTATATAAAACCTATAAACCACTAAATGACTAAATACTAAAATGACTAAACTCCTAAACCCAGAAGCCTCTAAATACTTAAAACATTAAATTAGTATAGTCTAAAAAATAATCAAAAATCTCAGTTTATTAGTATTCATTATAATTTAAATATTCATTTTAATATTTTTACAAAATAATTATTAGTGGGACATATATAATTTAAATAATTTTATTTTTATAGAAATATTCATATAATATTCATTATAATTTTAATTTCATTATAATTTTATCATTTTATTTTTATAGAAAATATTAATTACAAAATAAATTATTAGTGGGACATATATATTTAATAATTTATTTTTCATCAAAAAAATGCTCATAAAAGATGGAAAATTAAA
>JAREIK010003797.1:278434-300126 GCA_029783825.1 Sapria himalayana
TATTTTTTGCCTCATTTTGTAAGATTATATATTTTTTAATAAAACAAATTATTTAAATTATATTGTATCACTCATAATATATTTTGTAATTAATATTCAATAAATTATTTAAATTATATTTAAGGTATTTAATGTTTAAATATATTTTTTTTGAGTTTAACGGTTAAGTATTCAGGGGCTTCGGGTTTAGGAGTTTAGAGATTTATGTGTTTAGGTATTTAATGGTTTATAAGTTTTATTTAAATAAAGTTTTAAATTATTTTTTCTCTTTTTGATGGTTATATAACCTTTGAAATATAACAATTTTTAATTTTATTTAAATGTGAATACTAATATTAGTTATGATGATAATAATAATTATATATCATATAAATTAAATATAAAAAATTATATTGATAGATATTATATTAATGATCAAAAAATAAATTAATAAACTATTATAAATATGATGTATATTATTTAAAATATATTTGCAAAACCTACATTTATTCAAAATCAAAGTAAAATAAATTACTAAATAATAATGTTTTGATGTTTTGCTTCTTTTTATATTATATATTTATTGTTCTTAAAAGTATATTATTTAAATTATATTTGTCTTCCTCATAATATATTTTGTAATTTATAATTCTATAAAAATAAACTAAAAAATAATTAAAATTGATATTTAAAATTATAATGAATACAAATAAAAGTGAGATTTATTAAATTTTATTCAGGATATACAGTTTTAATGGTTTATGTTTTAGGTGTTTTGGGGTTTTAGTGATTTAAGTGTTTTATGCCTTTAGTAATTAATAGTTTTTATTTAAAGAATGAAAAAACAAAAAATTTAATTTTTTGTTTTTTTTTAATTTTTGAAGGTAACATTTGAAAATATAATAATTTTAATTTTTTTAAAATGTGAATATAATATTTAGTTATATAATCTTAATAATTATATATAATGTAAACTCAATATAAATAATTTTATTAATAGATATTATAATAATGATCAATAAATAATTAAGAAACTATTATTAAAAAGAATGATATAAACCAAAATATAAATGCATAATCTAAAATGATACAAAATCAAAATAAAATATTTTACTAAATAATAAATTTTTGTTTTTAAAATTGTTGCGATTTTTATAAGCTTATATTTATTTTGATGAAATATAAATTATTTTAAATTATATCTGTCTCATTAAAAATTTATTCTGTAATTAATATTTCTATAAAAATAAACTGATAAATAATTAAAATAAAAATTTTAAATTATACTGAATAAAAATTAAAAAGAGATTTATGATTTATTATTAATGTATACCAGTTTAAAGGTTTTGAGATTTAAAATTTTCTGAAATGTAAATACAATATTTTAGTTATAATATTATTAATAATCATACTTTATATAAATTCAATATAAATAATTTTTTTGATAGTTATTATAATAATGATCAAAAATTAATTTAATAAACTAATAATAATAAGATAGATATTCATTAAAAAATATTTACAAAACCCAAATTGATTGAAAATTAAAGTAAAATATATTATTGAATAATAATTTTAAATTTATAAATTTTACTTCTTTTATAATCGTATATAAATTTTTTGATTAAAAATAAATTATTTAAATTATATTTGTCTTATTCATAATTTATTTTGTAATAAATATTTTTATAAAAATAAACTAATAAATAATTAAAATGAATATTTAAAATTATAATAAATTGAAATAAAAATTAGATTTCTTAATTATTAAGTAGTATATAGCAGTTTAATGGTTTATGTATTTAGGCATTACGAGCTTTAAGAGTTTACTGATTTAACTGTGTATGCATTTAGTGGTTTATAGGTTTTATTTAAAAATTAAAAAAACAAAATATTTATTTTTATTATTTTTTTATATTTCCAAAGGTTATAACCTTCGGAAATATAATAATTTTTAAATTTTTTTCAAATGTGAATACAATATTTAGTTATAAAAATCATTATATTTATATATCATATATATTCAATATAAATAATATTATTGATAAATATTCTAATAATGATCAAAAAATAAATTAATAATCTATTATTAATAAGATATATATCAATTAAAATATAATTACAAAACCTATAATGATTCAGAAGCAAAGCAAATTATATTACTATATAATAATTTTATGTTTTTTATTTTATTTTCTTTTAATTAGTTTATCTATATTTTTTTGATGAAAAATAATCTATATAAATAATATTTGTCTAACTCATAATTTATTTTTTAATTAATATTTATATAAAAATAAATAAATAAATAATTAAAATGAATATTTAAAATTATAATGAAAAAAAATGATATTTATTCTTTATTATTTCGGGTATACCAGTTTAATTTAAATTATATCTGTCTCACAATAATTTATTTTGTAATTAATATTTCAATAAAAATAAACTCATAAATAATTAAAATAAAAATTTAAAATTATACTGAATAAAAATTAAAATGAGATTTATGAATTATTATTAATGTATACCAGTTTAATATTTTAAGTATTTAGAGGTTTTATTGTTTAGGACTTTAGCGATTTATGTTTTTAGTCATTTAGTGGTTTATAAGTTTGTTTAAACCATGAAATAACAAAAAAAATATTTTTGATATTTTTTCACATTTTCAAAGGTTATAACCTTTGACAATATAATAATTTTAAAATTTTTTAATAATGTGAATACAATATTTAGTAATAATAATCATTATAATTATATATAATATAAACTAAATATAAACACTTTTATTGATAGATATGATATCAATTATCAAAAAATAAATTAAAATGTTATTATTATAATGTTGGATATAAATTAAAATATAATTGCAAAACCTAAAATTATTCAAAATCCAAGTAAAATCTATTACTAAATAATAATTTTTTTTAGTTTTTGCTTCTTTTTATAAGCTTATATATTTTTTTGATGAAAAATAAATTATTTAAATTATATTTGTATCACTCATAATTTATTTTGTAATTAATATTTTAATAAATTATTTAAATTATATTTAAGGTTTACGAGTTTAAAGGTTTAAGTATTTAGGGGCTTTTGTGTTTAGGAGTTTCGATGTTTAAGTGTTTAAGCATTTAGTGGTTTATAAGTTTTATTTAAACAATGATATAACAAAAAATTTATTTTTATTATTTTTTCTAATCTTTGAAGATTATATCCTTTGAAAATATAATAATTTTTAATTTTTTTTCAAATGTAAATATAATTTTTATTTATAATAATCTTCATAATTATAATTCATTTCAATTCAATATAAATAATTATATTGTTAGATATTATAATTATGATCAAAAAAATAAATTATTAAACTATTATTAATAAAATAGTTATTATTTAAAAAGTATTTGCAAAATATATATTTATTTGAATCAAAGTAAAATATATTACTAAATAATAATTTTTTTAATGTTTTGTTTTTTTTATAAGTTGTTATTTTTGTTATTAAAAATACAGTATTTATATTATATTTGTCTTACTCATAATTTATTATGTAATTTATAATTATATAATAATAAACTACTAAATAATTAAAATGACAAATTAAAATTATAATGAATACAAATAAAATTGAGATTTATTATTTATTATTCAGGATATACCAGTTTAATGGTTTAAGTATTTAGGTGTTTTGTGGTTCATGAGTTTAGTAATTTAATTGTATAGATTTTTAGTGATTTATAGTTTTTTTTAAGAATGAAAAAACAAAAAATTAAATTTTTTAATTTATTTTAATTTTTGAAGGTTGTAACTTTTTAAATTATAATAATATTTATTTTTTTTTCAATTTGAATATTATATTTAGTTATAATAGTCTTAATAATTATATATAATGTAAACTTAATATAAATAATTGTATTTATAGATATTATAATAATGATCAATATATGAATTAATAAACTTGTATTTATATGAATGATATAAATTAAAATATAATTGCAAAATCTAAAATGATTCAAAATCAAAATAAGATATATTATTAATGTTTTAATTTTTTATTTTTAAAATTTTCGATCTTTTTATGAGCATTTTTTTGATGAAAAATAAATTATTTAAATTATATATGTCCCACTAATAATTTATTTTGTAATTAATATTTCTATAAAAATAAAATGATAAAATTATAATGAATATTAAAATTATAATGAATATTATAATGAATATTTCTATAAAAATAAATTATTTAAATTATATATGTCCCACTAATAATTTATTTTGTAAAAATATTAAAATGAATATTTAAAATTATAATAAATAGAAATAAAAATTAGATTTATTAATTATTTTGTATTATATAGTGTTTTAATGGTTTATGTATTTAGGTATTACGGGGTTTAGAAGTATACTGATTTAATTGTGTATGCATTTAGTGGTTTATAGGTTTTATTTAAAAAATAACATAACAAAAAATTTATTTTTATTATATTTTGATATTTTCAAAGGTTATAACCTTTGAAAATATAATAATTTTTAAATTTTTTACAAAAGCGAATTCAATATTTAGTTATAATAATCATTATATTTATATATCATATAAATTCAAAATAAACAATTTTAGTAATTAATATTCTAATAATTATGAAAAAATAAATTAATAATCTATTATTAATAAGATAGATATCAATTAAATTATAATTACAAAACATAAAATGATTCATAAGAAAACCAAAATATATTAGTATATAATAATTTTTTGTTTTGTAATTTTTTTTTATTTTAAAAAATTTATAAATTTTTTTTATTAAAAATAATTTACATAAATTATATTTCATGTTTTTAGGAGTTTACTTCTTTTATAAGTGTATATATTCTTTTATTAAAAATAAATTATTTAAATTTTATTTGTCAAACACATAATTTATTTTGTAATAAAAATTATATAAAAATAAACAAATAAATAAATAAAATGAATATTTAAAATTATAATTATTTGAAATAAAAATTAGATTTCTTAATTATTAAGTAGAATATAGCGGTTTAATTGTTTATGTATTTTGGCATTACGGCCTTTAGGAGTTTACTGATTTAACTGTGAATGCATTTAGTGGTTTATAAGTTTTATTAAAAATTAAAATAACAAAATATTTATTTTTATTATTTTTTTATATTTACAAAGGTTATAACCTTTGAAAATATAATAATTTTTAAATTTTTCCAAATGTGAATTCAATATTTAGTTATAATAATTATTATATTTATATATCTTATAAATTCAATATAAACAATATTATTGATAAATATTCTAATAATGATCAAAAAATAAATTAATAATCTATTATTAATATGATAGATATCAATTAAAATATAATTACAAAATCTATAATGTTTCAGATGCAGAGCAAATTATATTACTATATAATAATTTTTTGTTTTTAATTTTTTTTTATTTTAATAAGTTTATTTATATTTTTTTGATGAAAATAATTTATATAAATTATATTTGTCTAACTCATAATATATATTTTAATTAATATTTATATAAAAATAAACAAATAAATAATTAAAATGAATATTGAAAATTATAATGAAAAAAAATTAGATTTATTCTTTATAATTTTGGGTATACCTGTATAATTTAAATTATATCTCTCACTAATAATTTATTTTGTAATTATTATTTCAATAAAAATAAACTGATAAATAATTAAAATAAAAATATAAAATTATATTGAATAAAAATTAAAATGAGATTTATGAATAATTATTAATGTTTACCAGTTTAATATTTTAAGTATTTAAAGGTTTTGTCGTTTAGGACTTTAGCAATTTATGTTTTTAGACATTTAGTGGTTTATTGGTTTGATTTAAACAATGAAATAACAAAAAAATTATATTTGATATTTTTTCACATTTTCAAAGTTTATATCTTTTGACAATATAATAATTTTAAAATTTTTTAAAAATGTGAATACAATATTTAGTAATAATAATCATTATAATTATATATAATATAAACTAAATATAAACAATTTTATTGATAGATATGATATCAATTATCAAAAAATAAATTAATAAATTATTATTAATATGATGGATATAAATTAAAATATAATTGCAAAACCTAAAATATTCAAAATTCAATAAAAATTTATTACAAAATAAAAATCTTTGTTATTTAGTTTTTGCTTCTTTTTATAAGCTTAAATATTTTTTTGATTAAAAATAAATTATTTAAATTATATTTGTATAACTCATAATTTATTTTGTAATTAATATTTTAATAGATTATTTAAATTATATTTAAGGTTTACGAGTTTAATGGTTTAAGTATTTAGAGGATTTGTGTTTAGGAGTTTAGATGCTTAAGTGTTTATGCATTTAGTGGTTTAAAAGTTTTATTTAAACAATGATATATCAAAAAATTTATTTTTATTATTTTTTCTAATTTTTGAAGATTATATCCTTTGAAAATATAATAATTATTAAATTTTTTTCAAATGTAAATATAATATTTATATATAATAATCTTCATAATTATAATTCATTTATATTCAACATAAATAATTATATTGCTAGATATTATAATTATGATCAAAAAATAAATTAATAAACTATTATTAATAAAATAGTTATTATTTAAAAAGTATTTGCAAAATCTAAATTTATTCATATCAAAGAAAAATATTTTTCTAAATAATAAATCTTTTTAATGTTTTGCTTTTTTTATAAGTTTCTATTTTTGTTATTAAAAATAAATTTATTTAAATTATATTTATCTTACTCATAAGTTATTTTGTAATTTATAATTCTATAATAATAAACTACTAAATAATTAAAATGAATATTTAAAATTATAATGAACACAAATAAAATTGAGATTTATTATTTATTATTCAGGATATATCGGTTTAATGGTTTATGTTTTTAGGTGTTTTGTGGTTTAGGAGTTTAGTGATTTAATTGTTTAGACCTTTAGTGATTTATAGTTTTCTTTAAAGAATGAAAAAACGAAAAAAAATAATTTTTGATTTTTTTTTAATTTTTGAAGGTTGTAACCTTTGAAAATATAATAATTTTTAATTTTTTTTAAATGTGAATATAATATTTTGTTATAATAATCTTAATAACTATATATAATGTAAACTCAATATAAAAAATTTTATTGATATATATTATAATAATGATCAATAAATAAATTAATAAACTTGTATTTATAAGAATGATAAAAATTTAAATATAATTGTAAAATCTAAAATGAATCAAAATCAAAATAAGATATATTATTAAATAATAATATTTTATTTATAAAATGTGCTTCTTTTTATGAGCATTTTTTTTGAAAAATAAATTAATTAAAATATATATGTCGCACTAATAATTTATTTTGTAATTAATATTTCTATAAAAATAAATTGATAAATAATTAATAATGAATATTTAAAATTATAATGAATACTAATAAAACTGAGATTTATGATTTATTATTTAGACTATACTAATTTAATGTTTTAAGTATTTATGGCTTCGTGGTTTAGGAGTTTAGTCATTTTAGTATTTACTCATTTAGTGGTTTATAGATTTTATATAAAAAATAAAATAACAAAAAATTTATATATCTTATTTTTTTTTCATTTTTGAAGGTTATAATCTTTGAAAATATAATAATTTTAAATTTTTTTAACAAGTGAATACAATATGATGTTATAATAATCATAATAATTATATATAATATAAATTCAATATAAACTATTTTATTGATATTTATTATAATAATGATCATAAAAAAGTAATAACCAATTATTAATAAGATAAATATTGTTTAAAATATATTTGCAAAGCCTAAAACGACTCAAAATCAAAGTGAAAAATTTTACTAAATTTTAATTTTAAATTTTTGTATCCATTTATAAGCCTATATATTTTTTGATGAAATATAAATTATTTAAATTATATTTGTCTCACTAATAATTTATTTTTTAATTTATATTTCTATAAAAATAAACTAATAAATAATTAAAATGTATATTTAAAATTATAATGAATACTAATAAAAATGAGATTTATGATTTATTATTTAGGCTATAACTTTTTAATTGTTTAAGTTTTTTGTGGTTTTGGGGTTAAAGAGTTTATTAATTAATATGTTTGCACATATTCGTGTTTATAGGTTTTATTTAATCAATGAAATAAAAAAAAATTATTTTTATGAATTTTCGTTATTTCCAAAGGTTATAAACTCTAAAAATATAATAATTTTTTAATAGTTCTAAAATATTAATACAATACTTTGTTATAATAATCTTAATAATTATATTTGTTGTAGATTCAATATAAAAAAATGTATTAATATATATTATAATAATGATCAAAAAATAAATTAATAAACTATTATTAATAAGATGGATATTAATTAAAATATATTTGCAGAACACAAAATAATTCAAAATCAAAGTAAATTATATTACTAAATAAAATTTTAAATTTTTGAAATTTTGTTTATTTTTATACGCTTATTTTTTTATCATAAAAAATAATTTATTTAAATTATATATGTCTCACTCATTATTTATTTTGTAATTAATATTTCTATAAAAATAAACTAAAAAATAATTAAAATGAATATTTAAAATTATACTAAATACAAATAAATATAAGATTTATTATTTTGGTTATATAGGTTTAATGGTTTAAGTATTTAGGGGGTTTTGGGGGTTAGGAGTCTAGAGATTTAATTGTTTAGACCTTTAGTCATTTATAGTATTTTTTTTAAGAATGAAAAAACAAAAAATTTAATTTTTTGATTTTTTTTAATTTTTGAAGGTTGTAACCTTTAAAAATATAATAAATTTATATTTTTTTCAAATGTAAATATAATATTTAGTTATAATAACTTAATAATTATAAAACATTTTAATTGAATATAAGTACTTTTATTGTTTGATATTATAAAAATGATCAAATAATAAATTAATAAACTATTATTAATAAGATTGATCGCAATTAAAATATAATTGCAAAACCTATATATAATGATTCAAAATCATACTAAAATATATTACTAAATAATAATTTTTTGTTTTTAAATTTTTACTTCTTTATATATGCTTATTTTTTTAGATTAAAAATAAATTATTAAAATTATATTTGTCTCACTCTTATTTATTTTGTGATTGATATTTCTATAAAAAATAAACTAATAAATAATTAAAATGAATATTTAAAATTATAATGAATACAAATTAAAATGAGATTTATGATTTATTATATATGGTATACCGGTTTAATAGTTTGATTATTTAGTGGTTTATAGGTTTTATTTATATAAAAAAAAATTAAAATTCTATTTTTGATTTTTTATGATTTTCAAAGGTTATAACCTTTGAAAATAAAATAATTCTTAAAATTTTTTTGAAATGTGAATACCATGTATAATTATATAAATTCTACTAATTATTTATCATATAAATTCAATATAAATAATTTTAATGATAGATATTATAATAATGATGAATAATTAAATTAATAAACTATTATTAATAATATAAATATTAATTAAAATATATTTACATAACACAAAATGATTCAAAATCAAATTAAAATATATTACTAAATAATAATATTTAATTTTTATTATTTTCCTTCTTTTTATAAGCTTATATTTTTTTTTATTAAAAAAAATTATTTAAATAATATTTGTCTCACTCGAAATTTATTTTGTAATTAATTTTTCGAAAAAATTAAACAATAAATAATTAAAATTAATATTTAAAATTATAAAAAATAGAAATAAAAATGACATTTATTATTTATTAACTAGTATATAGCTGTTAAAAGATTTATGTATTTAGGGGTTTCGGGATTTATGAGCTTACTTATTTTTTTATTTTTCATATTTTCAAATGTCATAACCTTTGAAAATATAATAATTTTAAAATTTTTTTTCAAAAGTGAATATAATAATTAGTTATAATAATCATTATATTTATATATCATATAAATTGAATATAAACATTTTTATTGATAAATATTCTAATAATGATGAAAAAATAACTTAATAATCTATTATTAATAAGATAGATATCAATTAAAAGATATTTACAAAACCTAAAATGATTCAGAAGCAAAGCAAAATATATTACTATATAATAATTTTTTGTTTTGAAATTTTTTTTCTTTTAACAAGTTTATCTATATTATTTTGATGAAAAATAATTTATATAAATAATAATTGTGTAACTCATAATTTATTTTGTTATTAATATTTATATAAAAATAAACCAATAAATATTTAAACTTGAATATTTAAAATTAAAATAAAAAAAAAATGAGATTTATTCTTTATTATTTTGGATATACTGATTTAATTTAAATTAGATCTATCTCACTAATAATTTTTTTGTAATTAATATTTCTATAAAAATAAACTGATAAATAATTAAAATAAAAATTAAAATTATACTTAATAATTAAAATAATTTATTTTGTTCCTATCTGAACTCTATAATGATTGCTAAGGCTCTAACCAAAATAATAGGAGCTTTTACTTTATCTCTATTATCTCTCATCATATTTGATGTGAATCACTGGGCTATCAAAGGTAATTTGACTTATGTTCGCTAACAGACTAAACCAAAGTTGTACCCCTATGTGTTTAAATAGCTAGTTGTTGAGGATGCTATTTATATTGATTAATGTAATTTCTTCTAAAATATCTCTCTTGCGCACACTCAAAACAATTTTTTTAAAACATAGTTCACCTCTAAAAAAATTACCTCCTTGTAGCCTATTAGAACAAACTAGCCCCAGGGTGGTTTGAGCAGGGCAAGAAGTATGGGCTCTCTTTCAATCAAGAATCAAAAAAATTTATTTTATTGGCATGTATAAGCCATTTTTTTATATCCTCATTGATATGAAAAGTATCATTTCTTTATTTTTTATATTAAATGAGTCATGTATACAAGCTCACAATACCCAAAAAGTTGTAAATAAATCATATTCAAAGGTATAAAAGGTTTTAATCATTGCTCAAAATATTAGTATTGTATATTGACACTTGAGGTCACAAATCAAAGAAAAAAGCCATAGTGATAATTCCAATCCCAAGAATTTTAGCTATAGAAAGTTATAAAGAGTAGCACTCGAGCTTTAACTATTTCTAGGGTCATGACTTTTGCTCTTGAGGAATGCCCAAAGCTACATTCATTTATAGTGCAATGACTTTGAAATATAAAGATAAAATGCACAAACTATGGTCATATCCAATACTGTGACCTAGTATTATAGTGATTAAATATGTATTCATTATCATTCTTAGTGCCATAACAATATGTTCAACAGAGAGACACAAGTTATGGCATATTCTCATCGATATGATTTTGTGTTCTAGAAACAAAATATACAATCATGACCATTGCTAATGCTACAATAATCTAAAGTAAGAAAGAGACCGAATCCATAACTCACCGCTTGAGTCATGAATTTGTGTTACATATACAAAAAGATAAATCTGTGACATTCCTAAAAGTTGTGAATTTCAAATTAAATTTAACACATAGTCATTTGATTATAAAAGTGCAAAACATGAGAATTAGGATTTAGGGTTAATGGATTAGGGTTATAGTTTATGGTTTAAGGTTTAGTATTTAAAGTTTAGGGTTTATGGTTTTTTATGTTTTTTTTGGAAAATAGAAACTTTATTTATCATTTAGGCACACAACTTACAAGAGACTAAAAAGCTGACTAATTTAGGCAATTCCACCAAATCCTATGCACCTTAATGATTCTATGCATAAAATACATAAAAAACATAATGACTAATAATTCCAAGCGTACGAATACAACTAAAATCACCTGGCATTCCAGGACTTCAGAGTTGGCATTGAGTCATTATGCGCACTGCATCATTTCCATTCGAATTCGTCCAAGACTTTTGGAGGAACTTGAATGATGCACCATATTAATATATGCAAATATAAGATTGTGCATGTGTGTGAAATGTAGCATCAAGCGTTTGCCTATGTCATTGCTATGCAATGGAATACATGTAAAACTGAATACCCATAAATCCAAAAGTCCATTTCTATGGCACTTTGTCAATTCATTCTCACCTCTGAATTTCACATTCTTTTGCTCTAATGATCATCAATAGAGAATCTATTGGGTTAGAATGCTTCCTCCTCTATCTCCAAGAAGTGGCTGTATATTGCACCGACAAAATATCCAAAAATATTAATGCATCGGTATGCATGTGTGATGAGGTCCATCTCATACTCTAATTATCTACGCGTACAACCAAGCTAGAATCGAATTAAAATTACAAAATGCTATAAAGATGGGTCTTCTGCTTCCGGGAGTGTAGAATCGCCTAATGTGTATTTACAAAATGCATTAGTGGGCCCCACTTAGAGATACTCATGGGTCCAGTTGCCCTCATTGCATGCTACATAGAGAACAGACAAGATTGTGTGTGTGAGTATGTCATGATCCGTCTCTACAAGTACATGGTGCATACAAACTCCAAAATACAAATAAGACTACAAACATAAACAAGTTTGAATCTTTCGCTCCCGTGTTGCTTGTCTGGACTCCATTGCTTAATGTCCCTACTTGGCGATGCTTCATATTTTGCTAGCTCTCCAATTAATCATGGATTACCCGCTACTCCTGTTGGGCGACGGTTGGGTGGCCCTCTATGCTGCCTGATAGGGCTAGTGGGACCCACTCCTAGCTACTCCTGGGGTTACTCCCGACCACTCTGCTCGGTCTAGTCAGTTGTCTGAATGTTATCATCCCGGCTTGTAATGGGGCCCTCTACAATCTGGTGGTTCATACTTCTGGCTTCTTCTAGGACTTGCTGGACCCTTTAAATGCTACACCAAAATGGACAAGAATATGTGCACGCGTGTACCGTGGTCCGTCGCTATGTGTGTGTGGTGTAGCAGTATCAGGGTTTAGGAGTTTAGTAATTTAAGTATTTAGGTATTTTGTGGTTTATAGGTTTTATTTAAATAATTAAATAACAAAAAAATTATTTTTATGATTTTTTCTCATTTTCAAGGTTATAACCATTTCAAATATTATAATTTTTAATTTTTTTTCAAATGTTAATACAATATTTTATTATAATAATCATAAAAATTAAATATAATGTAAATTCAATATAAATAATTTTATTGATCGATAATATAATAGTGATCATAAAATAGATTAATAAACTATTATTAACAAGATAGATATTAATTAAAATATATTTGCAAACCCTAAATTGATTCAAAATTAAAGTTAAATATATTTCTAATTAATATTTTTTTATTTTTAAATTTTTGATTCTTTTTATAAGCTTATAAATTTTTTTGATGAAGATAAATTATTTAAATTATATTTGTCTCATTCATAATTTTATTTTGCAATTAATATTTTTATAAAAATAAACAAATAAAAAATAAAAAATGAATATTGAAATTATAATGAATACAAATAAAAATGAGATTGATGATTAATTATTTTGGGTATACCGGTTTAATGGTTTAAGTATTTAGGAGTTTAGAAGTTTAGTGATTTAAGTGTATAGACATTTAGTAGTTTATATGTTTTATTTAAATAATGAAATAAGAAAAAAATTATTTTTCAAATTTTTTATCAATTTTGAATGTTATAACATTTATAAATATAAAAATTTTTAAATTTTTTTCAAATGTGAATACAATATTTAGTTATAATAAACGTAATAATTATATATCATGTAAATTAAAAATAAACAATTTTATTGATAGATATTAAAAAATAAAATATAAATATAAATATAATAATGATCAAAAAATAAATTAATAAACTATTATTTATTGATAGATATTTATATATTATTTATAAATACTTAAACCTTTAAAGATGGTTTAAATGTTTAATTATTTAACGGTTTTGGGGTTTAGTAGTTTAATGATTTAAGCTGTTTAGGCATTTAGTAGTTTATAGGTTTTATAAAAACAATAAAATAACAAAAAATTTATTTTTGTGATTTTATCTCATTTTCAAAGATGATAACCTTTAAAAATATAATAATTTTTAAATTATTTTCAAATGTAAATATAATATTTAGTTATAATAATCTTTATAATTATATATCATGTAAATTCAATATAAACAATTTTATTGATAAATATTCTAATAATGATCAAAAAATAAATTAATAATTTATTATTAATAAGATAGATATCAATTAAAATATAATTACAAAACCTAAAATGATTGAGAAGAAAAGCAAAATATATTACTATATAATAATTTTTTGTTTAGAAAATTTTTTTTCTTTTAAAAAGATTATCTATAATTTTTTGAAGAAAAATAATTTATATATATTATTTTTCTTTAGCACAATTTATTTTGTAATTAATATTTATATATAAATAAACAAATAAATAATTAAAATGAATATTTAAAATTATAATTAAAAAAAATGAGATTTATTATTTAGGGAAACTCTTTTAATTTAAATTAGATCTGTCTCACTTTTAATTTGTTTTGTAATTAATATTTCTATAAAAATAAACTGATAAATAATTAAAATAAAAATTTAAAATTATACTGAATAAAAATTAAAATGAGATTTATTATTTATTATCAATGTATACCAATTTAATAGTTTATGTATTTAGAGGGTTTGTCGTATAGGTGTTTAACGATTCATATTTTTAAACATTTAGTGGTTTATAGGTTTTATTTAAACAATAAAATAACAAAAAAAAATTTGTAATTTTTTGTCATTTTCATAGATTATAACCTTTGAAAATATAATAATATTTAACATTTTTTGAAATGTGAATACAATATTTAGTTTTAAAAATTTTAATAATTATATAACATATAAATTCAATATAAACTTTTTTATTGATAGATATTATAATAATGATCAAAAATTAAATTAATAAACTACTAATAATAAGATAGATATTTTTAAAAATATTTACAAAACCCAAATTGATTCAAAATTAAAGTAAAAAATATTATTGATAATAATTTTTAAATTTTAAATTTTTACTTCTTTTATAAGCGTATATATATTTTTTTATTAAAAATAAATTATTTAAATTTTATTGGGCGCACTCATAATTTATTTTGTAATAAAAATTTATTTAAAAATAAACTAATAAATAATTAAAATGAATATTTAAAATTATAATAAATTGAAAAAAAAATTAGATTTCTTAATTATTAAGTAGTATATAGAGGTTTAATGGTTTTTGTATTTAGTCAATACAGGATTTAGAAGTTTAGTGATTTAACTATGTTTGCATTTAGTGGGTTATAGGTTTTATTTAAAAATTAAAATAATAAAATATTTATTTTTATTATTTTTTTATATTTTCAATGTTTATAACCTTTGAAAATATAATAATTTTTAAATTTTTTTCAAATGTGAATTAAATATTTAGTTATAATAATCATTATATTTATATATCATATATATTCAATATAAATAATATTATTGATAAATATTCTAATAATGATCAAAAAATAAATTAATAATATATTATTAATAAGATAGATATCAATTAAAATATAATTACAGAACCTATAATAATTCAGAAGCAAAGCAAATTATATTACTATATAATAATTTTTTGTTTTTAATTTTTATTTCTTTTAATAAGTTTATCTATATATTTTTGATGAAAAATAATTTATATAAATTCCATTTGTCTGACTCATAATTTATTTTTTTAATTAATATTTATATAAAAATAAACAAATAATTAATTAAAATGAATATTTAAAATTATAATAAAAAAATGAGATTTATTCTTTATTATTTAGGGTATACCAGTTTAATTTAAATTATAGCTCTATCACTAATAATTTATTTTGTAATTAATATTTCTATAAAAATAAACGGAAAAATAATGAATTTAAAAATTTAAAATTATAATTAACAAAAATTAAATTTAGATTTATGATTTTATCTTAATGTACACCAGTTTAATAGTTTAAGTATTTAAAGGTTTTGTCGTTTAGGAGTTTAGCAATTTATGTTTTTATGCATTTAGTGGTTTGTAGGTTTTATTAAAACCATAAAATAACAAAAAAAAATTGTAATTTTTTATCATTTTCATAGGTTATAACCTTTGAAAGTTTAATAATATTTAAAATTTGTTGAAATGTGAATACAATATTTTGTTATCATAATATTAATAATTATATATCATATAAATTCAATATAAACAATTTTATTAATAGATAATATAATAATGATCAAAATTTAAATTAATAAACTATTAATAAAAAGATTGATAATAATTAAAAAATATTTACAAAACCCAAATTGATTCATAATTAAAGTAAAATATATTATTGGATAAAATTTTTAATTTTTAAAATTTTACTTCTTTTATAAGAGTATATTTTTTTTTGATCAAAAATAAATTATTTAAATTATATTCGTCACATTCATAATTTATTTTGTAATAAATATTTCTATAAAATAAACTTATAAATAATTAAAATGATATTTAAAATAATAATAAATTGAAATAAAAATTAGATTTCTTAATTATTAAGTAGTATATAGCAATTTAATTATTTATGTATCTAGGCATTATGGGCCTTAGGAGTTTACTGATTTAACTGTGTATGCATTTTGTGGTTTATAGGTTTTATTTAGAAATTAAAATAACAAAATATTTATTTTTATTTTTTTTAATATTTTCAAAGGTTATAACATTTGAAAATACAATAAATTTTCAATTTTTTTCAAATGTGAATTCAAAATTTAGTTATAATAATCATTATATTTATATATCATATAAATTCAATATAAACAATATTATTTCTAAATATTCTAAAATGATAAAAAAATAAATTAATAATCTATTATTAATAAGATAGATATCAATTAAAATATAATAAAAAAACCTAAAGTTATTCAAAAGAAATCAAAATATATTACTATATCATAATTTGTTATTATGAAAATTTTTTTTCTTTTAAAAAGTTTATCCATATTTTTTTGATGAAAATTAATTTATATAAATTATATTTGTCTAACTCATAATTTAATTTTTAATTAATATTTATATAAAAATAAACAAATAAATAATTAAAATGAATATTTAAATTATAATGAAAAAAGATATATTGAGATTTTTCTTTATTATTTTGGGTATACCAGTCTAATTTAAATTAGATCTTTCTCACTAATAATTTATTTTGTAATTAATATTTATATAAAAATAAACTGATAAATAATTAAAATAAAAATTTAAAATTATACTGAATAAAAAAAAATAGATTTATAAATTATTATTAATATATACCAGTTTAATATTTTAAGTATTTAGAAGAATTTTCGTTAATGACTTTAGCGTTTTATGTTTTTAGTCATTTAGTGGTTTATAGGTTTTATTTAAATAATGAAATAACCAAAAAAAATTTTTTGATATATTTTCACATTTTCAAAGGTTATAAGCTTTGAAAATGTGATAATTTTAAAATTTTTTAAAAATGTGAATACAATATTTAGTAATAATAATCATTATAACTATATATAATATAATCTAAATATAATCAATTTTATTGATAGATAGATTATCAATTATCAAAAAATGAATTAATATGCTATTATTAATATGATAGATATAAATTAAAATATAATTGCAAAACCTATAAATATTCAAAATCCAAGTAAAATTTATTACTAAATAATAATTTTTTTTAGTTTTTACTTCTTTTTATAAGCTTATATTTTTTTTGATTTAAATAAACTATTTAAATTATATTTAAGGTTTGCGAGTTTAAAGGTTTAAGTATATTGGGGCTTTTGTGTTTTGGAGTTTAGAGGTATAAGTGTTTAGGCATTTAGTGGTTTATAAGTTTTATTTAAACAATGATATAACAAAAAATTTATTTTTATTATTTTTTTAATTTTTGAAAGTTATTAACCTTTGAAAATATAATAATTTTAAAATTTTTTGAAATGTAAATATAATATTTAGTTATAATAATCTTAATAATTATAAGTCATTTAAATTCAATAAAAATAATTACATTGCTAGATTTTATAATAATGATGAAAAAAAATTTAATAAACTATTATTAATAAGATAGATATTATTTAAAATATATTTGCAAAATCTAATTTTATTCAAAATCTAATTAAAATATATTACTTAAAAATAATTTTTTTAATGTTTTGCTTTTTTGATAACTTTATATTTTTGTTATTATAAATAAATTATTTAAATTAATTTGTCTTACTCATAATTTATTTTGTAATTTATAATTCTATAATAATAAACTAATAAATAAATAAAATAATTATTTAAAATTATAATGAATACAAATAAAATTGCGATTTATTATTTATTATTCAGGATATACCGATTTAATGGTTTAAGTATTTGGGTGTTTTTGGTTTTGAAGTTTAGTGATTTAAGTGTTTAGACCTTTAGAGATTTATAGTTATTATCCAAAGAATTAAAAAAAATTAAATCTTTGAATTTTTATAATTTTTGAAGGTTGTAACCTTTTAAAATATAATAATTTTAAATTTTTTTAAATGTGAATATAATATTTAGTTATAATAAACTTAATAATTATATATAATGTAAACTAAATATAAATAATTTTATTAATAGATATTATAATAATGATCAATAAATAAATTAATATACTTGTATTAATATGAATGATATAAATTAAATCATAATTGTACAATCTAAAATGATTCAAAATCAAAATAAGATATATTACTAAATTATAATTTTTTATTTTAAAATTTTTGTCTCATTTTATAAGCATATATATTTTTTGAATAAAAATAAATTATTTAAATTATATCTGTCTCACTAATAATTTATTTTGTAATTAATATTTCTATAAAAATAAATTGATAAATAATTAAAATGAATATTTAAAATTATAATGTATACTAATAAAAAAGATATATATGATTTATTATTTAGGGTATACCAATTTAATGGTTTAAGTTTTTTGAGGTTTTGGGCTTAAGGAGTTTATTGATTTATATGTTTGCACATTTAGGTGTTTATAGGTTTTATTTAATCAATGAAATAACAAAGAATTTATTTTAATGAATTTTCGTGATTTTCAAAGGTTATAACCTTTGAAAATATAATAATTTTTTAATCTTTCTAAAATATGAATGCAATACATAGTTATAATAATCTTAATAATTATATTTGATGTAAATTTAATATAAAAAATTTATTAATATATATTATTACAATGATCGAAAAATAAATTAATAAACTATTATTAATAAGATAGATATTAATTAAAATATATTTGCAGAACCAAAAATAATTCAAAATCAATGTAAATTATATTACTAAATAAATTTTTAAATTTTTGAAATTTTGTTTATTTTTATAAGCTTATATTTTTTTCATTCAAAATAATTTATTTAAATTATATATGTCTCAATCATTATTTATATTGTAATTAATATTTCTCTTAAAATAAACTAAAAAAAATTAAAATGAATATATAAAATTATAATGAATTCAAATAAAAATTAGATTTCTTATTTATTATTTATGTTATATATAATGATTCAAAATCTAAGTAAAATATATTACTAAATAATAATTTATTATTTTTAAATTTTTACATCTTTTTATATGCTTATATTTTTTTTTGATTAAAAATAAATTATTAAAATTATAGTTGTCTCGCTCATTATTTATTTTGTAATTAATATTTCTATAACAAATGAACTAATAAATAATTAAAATGAAAATTTAAAATTATAATGAATACAAATTAAAATGAAATTTATGATTTATTATATGTGGTATACCGGTTTAATGGTTTGATTATTTAGGACTTTTTTCATTTAGGAGTATATCAATTTATGTTTTTAGGCATTTATTGGCTTATAGGTTATATTTTATAATAAAAATAAACAATTTTTTTTAGATTTTTTCTGATTTTCAAAGGTTATAACCTTTAAAAATAAAATAATTTTAAAATTTTTTGAAATGTGAATAATATGTATAATTATATTAAACTTACTAATTATATATCATATAAATTCAATATAAACAATTTTAATGATAGTTATTATAATAATGATCAAAAATTAAATTAATAAAGTATTATTAATAATATAAATATTAATTAAAATATATTTACATACCATAAAATAATTCAAAATCAAATCAAAATATATTACTAAATAATAATATTAAATTTTTAAATTTGTCCTTCTATTTATAAGCTTATATTTTTTTTGATTAAAAATAAATTATTTAAATAATATTTGTCTTATTCGAATTTATTTTGTAATTTATTTTTCTAAATAATTAAACGATAAATAATTAAAATGAATCTTTAAAATTATAATAAATAGAAATAAAAATGAATTATATTATTTATTAAGTAGTATATGGCTGTTAAAAGGTTTATGTATTTAGGGGTATCGGGGGTTATGAGCTTACTTATTGAAGTAAGTAATCATTTAATGGTCTATAGGTTTTATTTTAAAATTAAAATAACTATTAAATTATATTTATTATTTTTTTCTCATATTTTAAAATTATAAACTTTGAAAATATAATAATTTTTAAATTTTTTTCAAAAGTGAATACAATATTTATTTATAATAATCATAATAATTATATATCATATAAATTCAATATAAACAATTTTATTGATAGATATTCTAATAATTATTAAAAAATAAATTAAAAATCTATTATGAATAAGATTGATATTACTTAAAATATAATATCAAAACCTAAAATGATTCAAAATCAAAGTAAAATATATTACTAAAAAATAATTATTTGTTTTTAAATTTTTATTCTTTTTATAAGCTTATCAATTTTTTGATAAAAAATAATTTTTATAAATTATATTTTTAACTCATAATTTATTTTATAAATAATACATATATAAAAATAAAAAACTAAACAATCAAAATGAATTTTTTAAATTATAATGAAAACAAATAAAAATGAAATTATTCAATATAAACATTTTTATTGATAGATATTCTAATAATGATGAAAAAATAACTTAATAATCTATTATTAATAAGATAGATATCAATTAAAATATAATTACAGAACCTAAAATGATTCAGAAGCAAAGCAAAATATATTAATATACAATAATTTTTTGTTTAAAAATTTTTTTTTCTTTTAAAAAGTTTATCTATAATTTTTTGATTAAAAATAATTTATATAAATTATATTTGTGTACCTCATAAATTATTTTGTAATTAATATTTATATAAAAATAATCAAATAATTAAAATGAATATTTAAATTTATAATTAAAAAAATGAGATTTATTATTTATTATTTAGGGTATACCGGTCTAATTTAAATTAGATCTGTCTTGGTAATAATTTATTTGTATTTAATATTTCTAAAGAATAAACTGAAAATTAATTAAAATAAAAATTTAAAATTATACTGAATAAAAATTAAAATGATATTTAAGATTTATTATTAATGTATACCAGTTTAATGGTTTGAGTATATAGAGGTTTTGTCTTTTAGGAGTTTAGCGATTTAGGTTTTTAGGCATTTAGGGGTTTATAAGTTTTATTTAATCAATAAAATAACAAAAAAAAATTTTATTTTTTCTGATTTTCATAGGTTATAACCTTTGAAAATATAATAATATTTAAAATTTTTTGAAATGTGAATTCAATATTTAGTTATAATAATGTTAGTAATTATATATGATATAAATTCAATATA
>JAREIK010003798.1:0-61439 GCA_029783825.1 Sapria himalayana
ATTTATTATTCAGGATATGCTAGTTTAATGGTTTAAGTATTTAGGTATTTTGGGGTTTTGTGATTTAAGTTTAGGACTTTAGTGATTTATATTTTTTTATTTAAAGAATAAACAAAAAAAAATCAAATTTTTGATTTTTTTTAATTTTGAAGGTTATAACCTTTGAAAAATAATAATTTTTATTTTTTTTTAAAATGTTAATATAATATTTAGTTATAATATTCTTAATAATTATATATAATGTAAACTCAATATAAATAATTTTATTAATAGATATATAATAATGATGAATAAAAAATTAATAAACTATTATTAATAAGAATGAATAAATTATAATATAGTTTGCAAAAACTAAAATATTCAAAATCAAAATAAAATATATTACAAAAATAATAAATTTTTTGTTTTAAAAATTTGCCTCTTTTATAAGCATATATATTTTTTTTGATAAAAAATAAATTATTTAAATAGATCTGTTTCACTAATATTATTTGTAATTAATATTTCTATAAAAATAACTGAAAATAATAAAATAAAAATTTAAAATTACAATTATAAATATTAAAATGAGATTTATGATTTAATTAATTAATGTATACCAATTTAATAGTTTAAGTATTTAGAAGTTTTGTCGTTTAGTAGTTAGCGATTTGTTTTTAGGCGTTAGTGGTTTAGGTTTATGTAAATAATAAAATAAAATAAAATTTAGTAATTTTGTTCATTTTCAAAGGTTACCTTTGAAAATATAATATATTTCAAATTTTGGAAATGTGAATATAATATTTAGTTATAATAATTTTAATATTATATAATCATATTAATTCAATCTAAACAATTTTATTGATAGGATATTCTAATAATCAATCAAAAATTAAATTAATAAACTATAATACTAAGATAGAATATTCAATTAAAAAATATTTACAAAACCCAAATTGATTCAAAATTAAAGTACCAATATTACTGGATAATAATTTTTAATTTTTAAAATTTACTACATTTATAAGCGTTTATATTTTTTTTTGATTAAAAATAAATTTATTTAAATTATATTTGTCGCACTCATAATTTATTTTGTAATAAATATTTTTATAAAATACACTTATGAATAATTTAAATGAATATTTAAAATAAAAATAATTGAAATAAAAATTAGATTTCTTAATTATTAAGTAGAACATAGTAGTTTAATAGTTTATGTATTTAGGCATTACGGGCCTTAGGAGTTTACTGTTTTTACTGTGTATAAATTTAGTGATTTATAGGTTTTATTTAAAAATTAAAATAACAAAATATTTATGTTTATTATTTTAGATATTTTCAAGGTTATAATATTTGAAAATATAATAATTTTAAATTTTTTTCAAATGTGAAATCAAAATTAGTTATAATAATCATTATATTTATATATCATATAAATTCAATATAAACAATATTATTGATATATATTCTAAAAATGATCAAAAAAAAATTTAATAATAAATTATTAATAAGATACATATCAATTAAAATATAATAAAAAAACCTAAAATGATTAGCAGAAATGAAAATATATTACTATATAATAATTTGTTGTTTTGAAATTTTTTTTTCTTTTAAAAAGTTTATACATATTTTTTGATGAAAAATAATTTATATAAATTATATTTGTCTAACTCATAATTTATTTTTTAATTAATATTTATATAAAAATAAACAAATAAATAATTAAAATGAATTTTTAAAATTATAATGAAAAAAATAATATTGAGATTTATTATTTATTATTTTGGGTATACCAGTCTAATTTAAATTAGATCTGTCTCACTAATAATTTATTTTCTAATTTACATTTCTATAAAAATAAACTGATAAATAATTAAAATAAAAATTTAAAATTATACTGAATAAAAATTAAAATGAGATTTATGATTTATTATTAATGTATATTAGTTTAATGGTTTAAGTATTTTGTGGCTTTTGTCGTTTAGGAGTTTAGCGATTTATGTTTTCAGGCATTTAGTGATTTATATGTTTTCTTTAAACAATAAAATAACAAAAAAAAAATCATAATTTTGTCATTTTCAAATGTTATAACGTTTGAAAATTTAATAATATTTAAAATTTTTTGAAATTTGAATACAATATTTAGTTATAATTATTTTAATAATTCTATAACATATAAAATAAATATAAACATTTTTATTGATAGATATTATATTAATAATCAAAAATTAAATTAATAAACTATTTATAATAAGTTAGATATTAATTAAAAAATATTTACAAACCCAAATTGATTCAAAATTAAAGTAAAATATAATAGTTGATAATAATTTTTAATTTTTAATAATACTTCTTTTATACTTCTTTTAAAAGCGTATATATATCTTTTGATTAAAAATAAATTATTTAAATTATATGTGTCGCACTCATAATTTATTTTGTAATAAAAATTTCCATAAAAATAAACTAATAAATAATTAAAATGAATATTTAAAATAATAATAAATTGAAATAAAAATTCAATTTATTAATTATTAAGTAGTATATAGCAGTTTAATGGTTTATGTATTTAGGCTTTACGGGGCTTAGGAGTTTACTGATATAACTGTGTATGCATTTTGTGGTTTATATGTTTTATTTAAAAAATAAAATAACATAAAATATATTTTTATTATTTTTTCATATTTCCAAAGGTTATAACCTTTTGAAATATAATAATTTTTAAATTTTTTCAAAAGCGAATTCAATATTTAGTTATAATAATCATTATATTTATATATCATATAAATTTAATATAAACAATTTTATTGATAAATTTTCTAATAATTATCAAAAAATAAATTAATAAACAATTATTAATAAGATAGATATTAATTAAAATATAATTACAAAATCTAAAATTATTCAAAAGGAGCGCAAAATATAGTACTATATAATAAATTTTTGTTTTTAAATTTTTTATTCTTTTTATAAGTTTATCTATATTTTTCGATGAAAAATAATTTATATAAATTATATTTGTCTAACTCATAATTTATTATGTAATTAATATTTATATAAAAATAAACTAATAAATAATTAAAATGAATATTTTAAATTATAATGAAAATAATAATCTTGAGATTTATTATTTATTATTTAGGGTATACTAGTTTAAAAGGATTATCTTTTTAGGGTTTTAGTGAATTAGGAGTTATTGATTTAAGTGTTTAGGTATTTAGTGGTTTATAGGATTTATTTTAAAAATCAAATATAAAAATAATTATTTTTGATATTTTCTCACATTTTCAAAGGATTTATAGGATTACCTTTGAAAATATAATAATTTTAAAATTTTTAAAAATTTGAATACAATATTTTGTAATAATAATCATTATAATTATATATAATCTAAACAAAATACAAAGAATTTTATTGATAGATATTAAATCAATTATCAAAAAATAAATTCATATGATAGATATAAATTAAAATATAATTGCAAAACCTAAAATTATTCAAAATCAAAGTAAAATATATTACTAAATAATAATTTTTGTTTTTTAGTTTTTGTTCTTTTTATAAGCTTATATTTTTTTTTTGATGAAAAATAAATTATTTAAATTAATTTGTATCACTCATTATTTATTTTGTAATTAATATTCTAATAAATTAATTAACTTATAATTAAGGTTTACGCATTTAAAGGTTTAAGTATTTAGGGGCTTTTGTGTTAAGGAGTTTAGAGATTTAAGTGTTTAGGGATTTAGTGGTTTATAAGTTTTATAATTTATTTTATTAAGTATTTAGGGGCTTTCAAAAAATTTATCTTTTGAAAATATAATAATTTTTAAATTTTTTTCAATTGTAAATATAATATTTATTTATAATAATGTTCATAAATATAAGTCATTTAAATTCAATATAAATATTTTCAATGCTAGATATTATAATAATGATCAAAAAATAAATTAATAAACTATTATTAATAAAATAGATATTATTTAAAAAGTGTTTACAAAATCTAAATTTATTCAAATCAAAGTAAAATATATTACTAAATAATAATTTTTTTAATGTATTGTTTTTTTATAACTTTATATTTTTGTTATTAAAAATAAATTATTTAAATTATATTTCTCTTACTCATAATTTATTTTGTAGTTATAATTCTATAATAATAAACTAATAAATAATTAAAATGTATATTTAAAATTATAATGAATAGAAATAAAATTAAGATTTATTATTTATTTTTCAGGATATACTGGTTTAATGGTTTAAGTATTAAGGTGTTTTGTGGTTTAGGAGTTTAGTGATTTAATTGTTTGGACCTTTAGTGATTTATAGTTTATATTTAATGAATGAAAAAACAAAAAATTTAATTTTTTGAATTTTTTTAATTTTTGAAGGTTGTAACCTTTGAAAATATAATAATTTTTAATTTTTTTTAAATGTGAATATAATATTTAGTTATAATAATCTTTATAATTATATATAATATAAAATCAATATAAATAATTTTATTGATGGATATTATAATAATGATCAATAAATAAATTAATCAACTTGTATTTATAAGAATGATATAAATTAAAATATAATTGTAAAATCTAAAATGATTAAAAATCAAAATAAGATATATTATTAACTAATAATTTTTTATTTTTAAAATTTTGGTTCTTTTTATGAGAATTTTTTTGATGAAAAATAAATTATTTAAATTATATATGTGGCACTAATAATTTATTTTGTAATTAATTTATCTATAAAAATAAACTGATAAATAATTAAAATGAATATTTAAATTTATAATGACTACTAATAAAACTGGGATTTATGATTTATTATTATGACTATACTAATTTAATGTTTTAAGTATTTATGGGCTTCGGGGTTGAGGAGTTTAGTCATTTTAGTATTTAGTCATTTAGTGGTTTATAGGTTTTATATAAAAAATAAAATAACAAAAAATTTATTTTTGTTATATTTTCTCATTTTTGAAGGTTATAACCTTTGAAAATATAATAATTTTTAAATTTTTTTTTGAAAAGTGAACAAAATATGAAGTTATAATAATCATAATAATTATATATAACATAAATTCAATATAAACTATTTTATTGATATTTATTATAATAATGATCATAAAAAAATAATAACCAATTATTAATAAAATAAGTATTTTTTAAAATATATTTGCAAAACCTAAAATGACTCAAAATCAAAGTGAAATTTTTTACTAAATATTAATTTAAAATTTTTAAATTTTTGTATCCATTTATAAGCCTATATATGTTTTGATGAAAAATAAATTATTTAAATTATATTTGTCTCACTAATAATTTATTTTTTAATTTATATTTCTATAAAATTAAACTAATAAATAATTAATATGTATATTTAAAATTATAATGAATACTAATAAAAATGAGATTTATGATTTATTATTTAGGGTAAAACTATTTAATTGTTTAAGTTTTTTGTGGTTTTGGGGTTAAAGAGTTTATTGATTTATATGTTTACACATTTTTGTGTTTATAGGTATTATTTAATCATGAAATAACAAAAAATTTATTTTTATGAATGTTCGTGATTTTAAAAGGTTATAACCTTTAAAAATATAATAATATTTTAATAGTTCTAAAATATGAATACAATACTTAGTTATAATAATCTTAATAATTATATTTGTTATAGATTCAATATAAAAAACTATATTAATATATATTATAATAATGATCAAAAAATAAATTAATAAACTATTATTAATAAGATAGATATTAATTAAAATATATTTGCAGAACCCAAAATAATTCAAAATCAAAGTAAATTATATTACTAAATAAAATTTTAAATTTTTGAAATTTTGTTTATTTTTTATTAACTTTTTTTTTCAAAAAAAATAATTTATTTAAATTATATATGTCTCACTCATTATTTATTTTGTAATTAATATTTCTATAAAAATAAACTAAAAAATGATAAAAATGAATAATTAAAATTATAATGAATACAAATAAAAATGAGATTTATTATTTATTATTTAGGTTATATAGGTTTTATGGTTTAAGTATTTAGGGGGTTTTGGGGTTTAGAAGTCTAGAGATTTAAATGTTTAGGCATTTAGTGGTTTATAAGTTTTATTTAAATAATAAAATAATAAAAAAATTATTTTTGTGATTTGTTATCATTTTTGAAGGTTATCACCTTTGAAAATATAATAATTTTTTAATAGTTCTAAAATATGAATACAATACTTAGTTATAATAACTAAATAATTATAAGACATTTTAATTGAATATAAGTAATTTTTTATTCGATATTATAAAAATGATCAAATAATAAATTAATAAACTATTATTAATAAGATTGATCATAATTAAAATATAATTGCAAAACCTATATATAATGATTCAAAATCAATGCAAAATATATTACTAAATAATAATTTTTTGTTTTAAAATTTTTACTTCTTTATATAATCTTATTTTTTTTGATTAAAAATAAATTATTAAAATTATATTTGTCTCCCTCATTATTTATTTTCTGATTGATATTTCAATAAAAAATAAATTAATAAATAATTAAAATGAATATTTAAAATTATAATGAATACAAATTAAAATGAGATTTTTGATTTAGTATATATGGTATACCGGTTTAATGGTTTGATTATTTAGGAGTTTTGTTGTTTAGGAGTTTAGTAATTTATGTCTTTAGGCATTTAGTGGTTTATAGTGTTTCTTTATATAATAAAAATAAAAAAAAACTTTTTTTTGATTTTTTTTGATTTTCAAATGTTATAATCTTTGAAAAGAAAATAATATTTAAAATTTTTTGAAATGTAAATACCATGTAAAATTATATTAATCTTACTAAATATATATCATTATAATAGATATTATAATAATAATCAAAAATTAAATTAACAAACTATTTTTAAAAAACTAAATATTAATTAAAATATATTTAAATAACACAAAATGATTCAAAATCAATTAAAAATATATTACTAAAAAATAATATTTAATTTTTAAATTTTTCCTTATTTATTTAAGCTTATATATTTTTTGATTAAATATAAATTATTTAAATATTATTTGTCTCATTCGAAATTTATTTCGAATTAATTTTTCTACAAAATTAAACTATAAATAATTAAAATGAATATTTAAAATTATAATAAATAGAAATATAAATGAATTTTATTATTTAAAAATTGAAATAACAAAAAATTTATATTTATTATTTTTTCTCATTTGATAAGGTTATAACTTTTGAAAATATAATAAGTTTTAAATTTTTTTCAAAAGTGAATACAATATTTATTAATAATAATCATAATAATTATATATCATATAAATTCAATATAAACAATTTTATTGTTAGATATTCTAATAATTATCAAAAAATAAATTAAAAATCTATTATGAATAAGATTGATATTACTTTAAATATAATATCAAAACCTAAAATGATTCAAAAGCAAAGAAAAATATATTACTAAATAATAATTATTTGTTTTTAAATTTTTATTCTTTTTATAAGCTTATCTATTTTTTGATTAAAAATAATTTTTATAAATTATATTTTTAACTCATAATTTATTTTATAATTAATACAGATAAACAAATAAAAAAATATAAATCAAAATGATTTTTTTAAATTATAATGAAAACAAATAAAAATGAGATTTATTAATTATTATTTAGTATATACCGGTTTAAAGGATTATCTATATAGGGGTATCGAGATTTTGTAGTTTATTGATTTAAGTGTTAAGGCATTTTGTGGTCTATAGGTTTTATTTAAACAATGAAATAATAATAAAAATATTTTTTTTATTTTTTCACATTTTCAAAGGTTATAACCTTTGAAAATATAATATTTTAAAAACAAAAATTTATTATTTTGTCATATATTTTATTTTGATTTTGAATTATTTTAGTTTTTGAAATTATATTTTAATTTATATCATTCTTATTAATAATAGTTTATTAATTTTGTATTTATCATTATTATAATATCTATTAATAAAATTATTTATATTGAGCTTACATTATATATAATTATAAAGAATATTATAACTAAATAGTATATTAACATTTAAATATAATTAAAAATTATTATATTTTCAAAGGTTATAACCTTTAAAATTAAAAAAAATCAAAAAATTTAATTTTTTATTCTTTAAATCTTTAAATAAAAACTATAAATCACTAAAGTCCTAAATACTTAAATCACTAAACCCCAAACACATAAATACTTAAACCATTAAACTAGTATATTCCGAATAATAAATAATAAATCTCAATTTTATTTGTATTCATTATAATTTTAAATATTCATTTTAATTATTTATTAGTTTATTTTTATATAATTATAAATTTAAAATAAATTATGTGGAAGATAAATATAATTTAAATAATTTACTTTTAATAACATAAAATATAAACTTATAAAAAGAAGCAAAACATCAAAAAAATTATTATTTAGTATTATATTTTACTTTCATTTTGATAAATTTATGTTTTGCAAATATATTTTAAAAAATATCTATCTATTTAATAATACTTAATTAATTTATTTTTTGATCATTAATATAATATCTATCAATATAATTATTTATATTGAATTAACATGATATATAATTATCAAGATTAACAAAACTAAATATAGTATTCACATATAAATAAAATTTTAAAATTGTTATATTTTCAAAGGTTATATAAACTTCAAAAATGAGAAAAAATAAAAACAATAAATTTTTTGTTATATCATTGTTTAAATAAAACTTATAAACCATTAAATGCCTAAATACATAAATCTCTAAACTCCTAAACCCCGAAGACCCTAAATACCTAAAACTTTAAACACGTAAAGCTTAAATATAATTTAAATAATTCAAAGAAATATTAATTAAAAATAAATTATGAGTGACAAATATAATTTAAATAATATATTTTTCAACAAAAAAATATATAAGCTTATAAAATGATGCAAAAACTAAAAAAAAAATTATTATTTAGAAATAAATTTTACTTTGATTTTGAATTATTTTAGGTTTTTTAATTATATTTTAATTTATATCTATCATATTAATAATAGTTTACTAATTTATTTTTTGATAAATGATATAATATTATCAATAAAATTGTTTATATTTAGTTTATATTATATATAGTTATAATAATTATTATTACAAAATATTATATTCACATTTTTAAAAAATTTTAAAATTATCAAATTTTCAAATGTTATGACATTTGAAAATTTCAAAAAATATAAAAAATAAATTTTTTGATATTTCATTGTTTGAATAAAACCTATAAACCAATAAATGCCAAAATACTTAAATCAATAACTTCTAGATATCGAAAACCCTAAATAGATAAATTTTTTAAACATGTATATCCTAAATAATAAATAATAAATCTAATTATTATTTTTTTATTATAATTTTAAATAATCATTTTAATTATTTATTTGTTTATTTTTATATAAATATTAATTACAAAATAAATTATAAGTTATATAAATATAATTTATATAAATTATTTTTCAACAAAAAAATATAGATAAACTTAATAAAAGAAGAAAAAAATTAAAAACAAAAAAATATTATATAGAAATATATTTTACTTTGTTTCTGAATCATTTTAGGCTTTGTAATTATATTTTAATTGATATCTAACTTATTAATAATAGATTATTAATTTATTTTTTGATCATTATTAGAATATTTATCAATAAAAATATTTATATTGAATTTATATGATATATAAATTTAATAATTATTATAACTAAATATTGTATTCACTTTTGAAAAAAATTTTAAAATTATTATATTTTCAAAAATTATTACCTTTGAACATGTGAAAAAACAAAAAAAAATATTTTTTTTATAATTTCATTGTTTAAATAAAACCTATAAATCACTAAATGCATAAACACTTAAATGACTAAACTACAAAATCTCGATATCCCTATATAGATAATCATTTAAACGAGTATACCCTAAATAATAATTAATAAATCTCATTTTTATTTGTTTTCATTATAATTTATAAAATTCATTTTGATTGTTTAGTTTTTTATTTATATATATATTAATTATAAAATAAATTATGAGTTAAAAATTTAATTTATAAAAATTATTTTTTATTAAAAAATAGATAAGTTTATAAAAAGAATAAAAATTTAAAAACAAATAATTATTATTAAGTAATATATTTTGCTTTTCTTTTGAATCATTTTAGGTTTTGATATTTTATATTGAGTAATATCAATCTTATTCATAATAGATTTTTAATTTATTTTATGATAATTATTAGAATATCTATCAATAAAATTGTTAATATTGAATTTATATGATATATAATTATTATGATTATTATAAATAAATATTTATTCACTTTTGAAAAAAATTTAAAAATTATTATATTTTCAAAGGTTATAACCTTTGAAAATATCAAAAAATAATAAAAATAATTTTTTTTATTTTTTTTGTAAATAAAACCTATAAACAACTAAATGCATACACAGTTAAATCAGTAAACTCCTAAACCCCGTAATGTCTAAATACATAAACCATTAAACTGCTATATACAACTTAATAATTAATAAACTAATTTTTATTTCTATTTATTATAATTTTAAATATTCATTTTAATTATTTATTAGTTTATTTTTATAAAAATATTTATTACAAATTAAATTATGAGAGCGACATATATATTTTAATTAATTTATTTTTAATCAAAAATATATGCTTATAAAAGAAGTAAAAATTTAGAAATTAAAAATTATTATCCAGTAATAAATTTTACTTTAATTTTGAGTCAATTTGGGTTTTGTAAATATTTTTTAATTAATATCAATCTCTTTATTAATAGTTTATTAATTTTAATTTTGATCATTATTATATTATCTATCAATATAATTTTTTATATTGAATTTATATGATACATAATTTTTAATTTTATTATAACTAAATATTATATTCACATTTCAAAAAATTTTAAATATCATTATATTTCTAAGGTTATGACCTATGAAAATGATAACAAATTATAGAAATTTTTTTGTTATTTTATTTTTTTATTTAAAACCTATAAACCACTAAAAGCCTAAAAACATAAATCGCAAAACTGCTAATGACAAAATATCTAAATACTTAAACTATTAAACTAGTATACATTAATAATAATTCATAAATCTCATTTTAATTTTTATTGAGTATAATTTTAAATTTTTATTTTAATTATTTATTAGTTTATTTTTTTAGAAATATTAATTGCAAATAAATTATTAGTGAGACAGATCTAATTTAAATTAAAATAGTATCCCGAAATAATAAATAATAAATCTCATTTTTTTTTCATTATAATTTTAAATATTTATTTTAATTATTTATTTGTTTATTTATATATAAATATTAATTACAAAATAAATTATGAGTTAGACAAATATAATTTATATAAATTATTTTTCATTAAAAAAATATAGATAAACTTATTAAAAGAAGAAAAAATTCAAAAACAAAAAATTATTATATCGTAATATATTTTTCTTTGCTACTGAATCATTTTTAGTTTTGTAATTATATTTTAATTAATATCTATCTTATTATTAATGGATTATTAATTTATTTTTTGATCATTATTATAAGATTTATCAATAAAATTATTTATATTGAATTTATATAATATATAAATATAATGATTAGTATAACAAAATATTGTATTCACATTTTAAAAAAAAATTAAAAATTATTATATTTTCTAAGGTTATAACCTTTGAAAATATAAAAAAATAATAAAATTAATTTTTTTGTTATTTTATTTTTTAAATAAAACCTATAAATCACTCGATGCTAGGGGTACTCATTGTACGAGATGGGATGGGGATTACAAATCTCGAGTCCCTTCTCACATTTGGGAGATTTTTTTTAAGATCCAGACCCGTCCCATAGATTGAAAATATCAAGACGGGATGAGACGGAGATCAGGGATTTTGGGTAAAGAAAATGGTTCGGGGACGGAACGGAGTTAAGACATTTTTTTAATTTATTTTTATCAAACCAGCCAAGTTAGTTCATGTCGAAACTTTTTGTTGTACCATTTATCATTCCTTAGTTATGTATCTTTCAAACACAAATTGTGCCAATTTTGTTTAGTCAAATAGGCTGAATACCACAAATGAGTTCCATTACCTTGTCAAAAGCTTTGATGTGTAGAAAAGGAAAAATATGTTAAATAGAACTGGACCGAGTTGTCTGCTTAATTTTGCTTCTTTGTTTTGTCACAAGTTAGCATTGTTCAGCCGAGTGAAAGTTAACCATAATAGCAAAACTACATTTTTTAAACAATTACTTTAAATATTAAGGAATAGCTAAAGATGACCACAAACATTGGTAGCAGCAATTACTACTTAAGTAATTGCTAAAATTAGGCAGCTTAATATAACAAAAAAAATACAACTAATAACAACAATGGTAATAATCATTACAATGGTCCGTTCCGGAACAGCAACGAAAATCCAAACACAATTAATTATCTCTTCTACAACTCCTCCATTTTATTCCTCCACTGTAGAATGACAACCAAAGATGAAAACGTGTTAATCATGTAGACATAAATTTCTAAGATGAAAGAGTAATAAAAAAACAAAATATTACCTTAAAAAATTTAACACACCCATTCCAAATTTAGTTGGCCAATTATAGTTGGAAAGATATTTGGATCTTGAAACCCCTCTGAAAATTGTAATTGAACCATATTTTTATTAAATTGAATGAATAAAATAAGTAAAATAGAAATTAAAATTTACAAGATTTGTATGCTAACCTGATTCATTATCATCAAGGTCTTGAACTAGTTCTTCAATTTCAATAGATTTGTTTGAGCTTCTCAACCAATCTTGCAGACATATGAGAACTTTAGATGTAATAGGTGTTAAAGAAGTCCTAAATTTATCTAAAGTTCTCTCCACAATGCTAAATGCAGATTCATAAGCCACAGTAGATGCTTGGATAGAAAATAAATCCCTTGCTACATTTGCCAAAGAAGGATACCTAACCTCATTTACCTTCCACCAGTTTAGAAGATCAAATTAAATTCTATTTTTTTCAAGTTTGTCCTCCAAGTACGTATCCAACTCTTCCAAAGATGCAACTTCTTGTTCTTTCTCTAATTCAACAAAAAAATCATTAACATAAGTATAACTACCATCAAAGAAATCATAATTTTTCTTCAACACAGTAGAAGAGAAATCATCTTCTTTTGATTCATCTTCATTTAAATCTTTATAATCATCCATCATCTCATTGAAAGCATTTATAACCTTTTTCACCAAATTTTTATCCAATTCCTCACCATAATGCTAAGTGTACTTTACCTTGAGATATTTGAGCTTATATCTAGGATTCAGCACTACTGCTACAAAAAGCATAATATTTGTTGACTGAAGAGAACCCCAATATTTGTTGAATTTATGCCTCATTGTCATACCCATTTCAAATACCATTGTATCTCTACTATTTGCACAAAGCTCAAATTTTTTTCAAAATTCTAATAATCTCAGGAAAATAAATGCTAGAGGTAGAATATTATGAGCCAGAAAATTTACAATTTACCTCATAAAAAGTTTTCAAGAAACGAGCCAAAATTTTGGCGCTTGTTCAGTCTCTCTCAGTTGGAACGTTTGAACAAAACTCTTTGAAAAACCTTTTGTCTTTGTCATCCAACTTATCAAATTCTTTTTGATATTTTATATCAGTTTGTAGCATCAAATAAGTTGAATTCAATCTTGTAGGACAATCTAATTGCAATGAAGATCCATATGTCAAGTTTGCTTCTTCAACACATAACTTAAACATATCTAATCTATTAGGATTGCTCCTCACATATTTCACCACACCTCTAATTTTTTGAATACCACCCTCAACTACTGCAATGCCATCACTATTAATTAAGTCTAGGATATGAGCACAACATCTCAAATGAAAATGCTCGCCTCTCAAAGGTACAACACTTTTCTTCACAAGTCTTTTTTTCAATTGTTCAACTATAACATCATTATTTAATGGATTGTCAATAGTAATGCACATCAACTTTCTTAAACACCATTCATTCATGCAAAACACAATAGAATTTCTAATATTAACTCTAGAATGAATTTTAATTACACAAAAGTTCAAAAGCCTTTTATGCATATTCCATTGAGAATCAATGGATTGAACAGTCAAACATATATAAGACAAATTTTGAATGCTAGTCCAAGTGTCTCTAGTCAATGAAACTCTACAACAATGAGATGATATGCTATCAAATAATTTCTTCTTTTCCTTCACAAACAAAGAAATACAATCCCTCAATATAGAGTGCCTAGATGGAATTTTAAATTGAGGCACACTAATTTCACAAAACTCCTTAAACTCATCCCTCTCAACAAAACAAAAAGGGAATTCATCTTTTATGATCATTTTCACCAAAGCCTTCCTAACTAGTTGTTGATCAAATTGCCAACAAGTTAATTTGTTATCCTCTGAACTAGTACCTTTAGTGAAACTCAACAATGATTGTGACTTTTCTTTACCTTTGTGAGCTTCTATTAATTCTTTTTTGTGTGGAAATTTCCTACAAGTCTCTCTCAAGTATTTCCATAAACCCGAAGTAGCTTGATCACTTTTTTCCAAATATGCTTTCCTACACCATATATAAGCTGCCCTACCAGTTTCATTTTCCTGTGAATCAACTAATATCTCATAAGTTTCCCAAATAGCAGAATTATACTTTTTATGAGCTTGAGGTTCAGATGTACCTTGACATTGTTTTACAATTGGAATTGAAGATCCTGCCATAACAATAGAAGGGTTTGTGAATGGATGATGATTGGATTTACCAGTACTTTGATCATTTGAGATGTGATCAACTTCAATTTATTGTATTTTTCATTTACTGTTGGATTGTGACATCTGCAATGCCATTAAATAATTTGATATGTTAAGCATAAATACATATAAATATTTCGAACTAGCAACCTTTACAAAATGGACTGTAACACATTCGGTCCACTCATTCGGCCCAACCACAACACCACAACCAATACTCAACAAAATCGACTGAGAAACATAATAATAATAATAATAATAATAATAATAATAATAATTAATCACTCAATTCTCGTCAAAAAAACAAACCAAAAAGCTGCTGGCATCAGAGACACGGTGGAGGCAACCAGAAGTGTGATGGACAAGGGCTAGACCTAACTAAACATGGCTGGAATGGCGTGAGGTGGCTTGGAACTCATCAGAATAGCAATAGGTGCGTCGGAATTGGATGGGGAGTGGTGGAATTGGTGGAATCTTCATTATATATATATATATATATATATATATATATATATATATATATATATATATATATTATTGGTTCTAGTATTGGTTTTTTAAGACGGGACGGTTCTCGAGATGGATATTGCTTAAGATCCGAAACTGTCCCAAAAGATAAAATACGTGACAGAATGGGACGGGAAAAGTCAAAGTTAATGGATTTTTTTCAGTCTAGATTCTTTCGGGACAAGACTTTGGGTCGGGTCGCGAATCTATGAGTCCCGTGAGCAACCCTACTAAATACATATAAAGTTAAATCAGTAAACTCCTAAACCCCGTAATGCCTAAATACATAAATCATTAAATACTACTTAATAATTAATAAATCTATTTTTTATTGCTAATTATTATATTTTTAAATATTCAATTTAATTATTTATTTGTGTATTTATTTAGAAATATTTATTACAAAATAAATTATGAGTGGGACAAATTTAATTTAAATAAAATATTATTTATCTAATAAAATTATACGCTTATAAAATAATTATAAATGTGAAAATTAAAAATTATTATCAAGTAATATAAGTTACTATAATTTTGAATCAATTTGGGTTTTGTAAATATTTTTTAATTAAAATCTATCTTAATATTAATAATTTATTAATTTAATTTTTGGTCATTATTATAATATCTATCAATAAAATTATTTATATTAAATTTATATGATATATAATTATTAATATTTTAAAATATTATAACCTATAAAAATTATAAAAAATTATAAAAGTTTTTTTTGTTATTTTATTTTTTTAAATAAAACCTATAAACAACTAAAAGCCTAAAAACATAAATCGCTAAACTTCTAATGACAGAACATCTAAATACTTAAATCATTAAACTGGTATACATTAATAATAAATCATAAATCTCATTTTAATTTTTATTCAATTTAATTTAAATTTTTATTTTAATTATTTATCAATTTATTTGATTGAAATATTAATTACAAAATAAATTATTAGTGAGACAGATCTAATTTAAATTAAACTGGTATCCGTAAATAAATAATAATAAATCTCATTTTATTTTCATTATAATTTTAAATATTCATTTTAATTATTTATTTGTTTATTTATATATAAATATTAATTACAAAATATAATGAGTTAGACAAATATAATGTTTATAATTTATTTTTCATAAAAAAATTATTGATAAAATTTTTAAAAGAAAAAAAAATTTCAAAACAAAAATTTATTATATAGTAATATATTTTGCTTTTCTTCTGAATCATTTTAGGTTTTGTAATTATATTTTAATTGATATCTATCTTATTAATAATAGATTATTTATTTATTTTTTGATCATTATTAGAATATTTATCAATATAATTGTTTATATTGAATATATATGATATATAAATATAATAATTATTATAACTAAATATTGTATTCACATTTAAAAAAAATTTAAAAATTATTATATTTTCAAAGGTTAACCTTTGAAAATATCAAAAAATAATAAAAATAATTTTTTTATTATATTATTTTTTAAAAAGAACATATAAACCACGAAATGCATACACAGTTAAATCAGTCAACACGTAAACCTCATAATGCCTAAATACATAAACCATTAAACCACTATATACTACTTAATAATTAATAAATCTAATTTTTATTTCTATTAATTATAAATTTAAATATTTTTTTTTAAATTATTTATTAGTTTATTTTTATAGAAATATTTATTACAAATTAAATTATGAGTGCGACATATATATTTTAATTAATTTATTTTTAATCAAAATAAATATATGCTTATAAAAAAAGTAAAATTTTAATAATTAAAAATTATTATTCAGGAATATATTTTACTTTAATTTTTAATCAATTTGGGTTTTGTAAATATTTTTTAATTAATATCAATCTTTTTATTAATAGTTTATTAATTTAAATTTTGATCATTATTATATTATCTATCAATAAAATTGTTTATATTGGATTTATATGATATATAATTATTAATATTATTATAACTAAATATTCTATTCAGATTTCAAAAAATTTTATATATTATTATATTTTCAAAGGTATAACCTATGAAAATGACAAAAAATTACAAATTTTTTTTTGTTATTTTATTGTTTTAATAAAACCTATAAGCCACTAAATGTCTAAAAACATAAATTGCTAAAGTCCTAAATGAAAAAACCTCTAAATACATAAACCATTAAACATGTGTACATTAATAAAAAATCATAAATCTCAATTTAATTTTTATTATGTATAATTTTAAATTTTTATTTTAATTATTTATAAGTTTTATTTTATAGAAATATTAATTACAAAATAAATTATTAGTGAGACAGATCTAATTTAAATAATTTATTTTTTATCAAAAAAAAAATATATATCCTTATAAAAAGAGGCAAAATTTTAAAAACAAAAATTTATTATTTAGTAATATATTTTATTTTTATTTTGAATCATTTTAGATTTTGCAATTATATTTTTATTTATATCATTGTTATTAATAATAGTTTATTGATTATAATAAAATAAACTAATAAATTATTTTATTATTAATATTTCTATAAAAATAAACTGATAAATAATTAAAATAAAAATGTAAAATTATACTGAAGAGAAATTAAAAATAGATTTATGAATTATTATTAATGTATACCAGTTTAATATTTTAAGAATTTAGAGGTTTTTTCGTTTATGACTTTAGCGATTTATGTTTTTAGGCATTTAGTGATTTATGTTATTAGATTTATTAATTATTAAGTAGTATATAGCGGTTTAATGGTTTATGTATTTTGGCATTACGGGGTTTAGGAGTTTACTGATTTAACTATGCATACATTTAGTGGTTTATAGGTGTTATTTTAAAAAAAAAATCAAAAAAATTATTTTTTTATTTTTTGATATTTTCAAAGGTTATAACATTTGAAAATATAATAATTTTTAAATTTTTTTTAAAAGTGAATATAATATATAGTTATAATACTCATTATATTTATATATCATATAAATTTAATATAAATATTTTTATTGATAAATATTCTAATAATGATCAAAGAATAAATTAATAATATATTATTAATAAGATAGATATCAATTTAAATATAATTACAAAACCTAAAATGATTAAGAAACAAAGCAAAATATATTACTATATAATACTTTTTTGTTTTTAATTTTTTTTTCTTTTATTAAGTTTATCTATATTTTTATGTTGAAAAAAATTATATAAATTATATTTGTATAACTTATAATTTATTTTGTAATAAAGATTAATAAACAAATAAAAAATTAAAATGAATATTTAAAATTATAATGAAAAAAATAAAAATGAGATTTATTATTATTATTTAGGATATACATGTTTAAAAAATTTATTTATTTAGGGTTTTCGAGATTTAGAAGTTATTGATTTAAGTATTTCGGCATTTAATGGTTTATAGGTTTTATTCAAACAATGAAATAACAAAAAATTTATTTTTGATATTTTCTCAAATTTTCAAAGATTATAACATTTGAAAATATAATAATTTTAAAATTTAATAAAAATGTGAATACAATATTTATTAATAATAAATATTATAAATATATATAATATAAATTAAATCTAAACAATTTTATTGATAGATATTAAATCAATTATCAAAAAATAAATTAATAAACTATTATTAATATGAGTGATATAAATTAAAATATAATTAAAAAACCTAAAATGATTCAAAATCAAAGTAAAATTTATTACTAAATAATAATTTTTTTTTAGTTTTTGCATCATTTTGTAAGCTTATATGTTTTTTTGATGAAAAATATATTATTTAAATTATATTTGTATCACTTATAATTTATTTTGTAATTAATATTTCTATAAATTATTTAAATTATATTTATGGTTTACGAGTTTAAAGGTTTAAGTATTTAGGGGCTTCAAGGTTTAGTAGATTAGATTTTTATGTATCTAGGCATTTAATGGTTTATAAGTTTTATTTAAACAATGATATAACAAAAAAAAATTTTTTGTTATTTTTTCTCAATTTTGAAGGTTATAAACTTTGAAAATATAACAATTTTTAAATTTATTTTATATGTGAATACTATATTTATTTAAGATAATCTTAATAATTATATATCATGTAAATTAAATATAAAAATTATATTTAAATATTTTATATTTATGATCAAAAAATAATTAAATAAACTATTATTAAAAAGATATATATTTTTTAAAATATATTTGCAAAATGTAAATTTATTCAAAATCAAAGTAAAATATAATACTAAATAATAATTTCTTTGGTGTTTGCTTCTTTTTATAAGTTTATATTTTTTGTTATCAAAAGTAAATTATTTAAATTAGATTTGTTTTCCACAATTTTTTTTAAATTTATAATTCTATAAAAATAAACTAATAAATTATTAAAATGATTATTTAATATTAATATGAATTCAAATAAAAATGAGAATTATATTTTTTATTCAGGACATACTAGTTTAATAGTTTAAGTATTTAGGTATTTTGTGGTTTAGTAATTTAAGTGTTTAGGACTTTAGTGATTTATAGTTTTTATTTAAAGAATAAAAAAATAAAAAATTTAATTTTTTGATTTTTTTAATTTTTGAAGTTTATAACCTTTGAAATTATAATAATTTTTAATTTTTTTTAATGTGAATATAATATTCTGTAAAAATAATCTTAATAATTATATATAATGTAAACTCAATATAAATAATTTTATTAATAGATATTATAAAAATGATCAATAAAATATTAATAAACTATTATTAATAAGAATGATATAAATTAAAATATATTTGCAAAATCTAAAATGATTCAAAATAAAAATATAATATATTACTAAATAATGAATTTTTATTTTTAGAATTTTGCCTATTTTTATAAGGATATATATTTTTTTTAATGAAAAATAAATTATTTAAATTAGATCTGTCTCACAAATAATTTATTTTGTAATTAATTTTCTATAAAAATAAACTGATAAATAATTAAAATAAAAATTTAAAATTATACTTAATAAAAATTAAATTGAGATTTATGATTTTTTATTAATGTACACATGTTTAATAGTTTAATTATTTAAAGGTTTTGTCGTTTAGGAGTTTAGCAATTTATGTTTTTAGGCATTTAGTGGTTTATCGGTTTTATTTAAACAATAAAATAACAAAAAAAAAATTAATTTTTTCTCATTTTCATAGCTCATAACCTTAGAAATATAATGATATTTAAAATTTTTTGAAATGTGAATACAATATTTAGTTATAATAAAATTAAAAATTATGTATCATATAAATTCAATATAAATAATTTTATTGATAGATAATATAATAATGATCAAAATTTAAATTGATAAACTATTAATAAAGAGATTGATATTTTTTAAAAAATATTTACAAAACCCAAATTGAGTCAAAATCAAAGTAAAATATATTACTGGATAATAATTTTTAATTTTTAAAGTTTTACTTCTTTTATAAGCATATATTTTTTTTGATAAAAAATAAATTTATTAAAATATATATGTCGCTCTTATAATTTAATTTGTAATAAATATTTTTATAAAAATAAACTTATAAATAATAAAAATGAATATTTAAAATTATAAAAAATAAAAATAAAAATTCGATTTATTAGTTATTATGTAGTATATAGCGGTTTAATGGTTTATGTATTTAGGCATTATGAGGTTTAGGAGTTTACTGATTTAACTGTGTATGCATTTAGTTGTTTATAGGTATTATTAAAAAAATAAAATAACAAAAAATTTATTATTATTTCTATTTGATATTTTCAATGGTTATAACCTTTTAAAATATAAAAACTTTTAAATTTTTTTAAATGTGAATACAATATTTAGTTATAATAATCATTATATTTATGTATCATATAAATTCAATATAAACAATTTAATTGATAAATATTTTAATAATGATCAAAAAATAAATTAATAATCTATTATTAATAAGATAGATATCAATTTAAATATAATTACAAAACCTAAAATGATTTAGAAGAAAAGCAAAATATATTACTCTATAATAATTTTTTGTTTTGAAATTTTTTTTTCTCTTAAAAAGTTTATCAATAATTTTTTAATGAAAAATAATTTATATAAATTATATTTGTCTAACTCAATTTATTTTGTAATTAATATTTATATATATATAAACAAATAAATAATTAAAATAAATATTTAAAATTATAATAAATAGCAATACAAAATAGATTTATTTATTTTTAAGTAGTATTTAGCGGTTTAATGGTTTATGTATTTTAGCATTATGGGGTTTAGGAGTTTATTGATTTAACTTTATATGCATTTATTAGGGCTGCTCACGGGACTTGGAGATTCGTCACCCGACCCGAAGTCTTGTCCCGAAAGAACTGAGAAAATCCGTTGAATTTTACTTTTCCCGTCCTATTCTATCACGTATTTTTTCTGTTGGGATGGTTCTGGATCTTAAGCAATATCCATCCCTAGAACCATCCCATCCTAAAAAACCGATAATATAACCAGGAATATATATATATATATAACAAAAAGATGCCACCAATTCCGCTACGGCCCATCCAATTCCGACACACCTATTGCTATTCCGACGAGTTCTAGGCCACCTCACGTCATTCTAGTCGTGTTCAGTTAAGTCAAACCCTTGTTCGTTGCACTCCTAGTTTGCCTCCACCGTGTCTCAGATGCCACCAGCCTTTTTGTTTGTTTTTCTGATGAGAATTGAGTGATTAATTATTATTATTATGTGTCTCAGTCAGTTTTGTTGAGTATTGGTTGTGGTGTTGTGGTTGGGCTGAATGGGTAGGCTGAATGTGTTATAGTCAGTTTCGTAGAGCTTTCTTGTTTGAAATATTTATATGTATTTATGCTTATCATATCATATTAATTAATGGCAATGGAGATGGCACAATCCAGCGGTAAACGAAAAATACAATAAATTGAAGATGATCACTTCTCAAATGATCAAAGTACTGGTAAATCCAATCATCATCCTTTCACGAACCCTCCTATTGTTATGGCAGATTCTTCAATTCCAATTGTAAAAGAAAGTCAAGGTACATCTGAACCCCAAACTCATAAAAAGTATAAGTATGCTGTTTGGGAAACTAATGAGATATTAGTTGATTCAGCGGGAAATAAAACTGGTAGGGCAGCTTGTATATGGAGCATGAAAGAATACTTGACAAAAAGTGATCAAGGTACTTTTAGTTTATGGAAATACTTGAGAAAGACTTGTCGGAAATTTCAACACAAAAAAGAATTAATAGAAGCTCACAAAGGTAAAGACAAGTCACAATCTTTGTTGAGTTTCACTAAATATACTAGTTCAGAGGATAACAAATTAACTTGTTGGCAATTTGATCAACAACTAGTTAGGGAGGCTTTGGTGAAAATGATCATAAAATATGAATTGCCTTTTTGTTTTGTTGTAAGGGATGACTTTAAGGTGTTTTGTGAAGTTAGTCTGCCTCAATTTAAAATTCCATCTTGGCACTCTACACTGAGGGATTTTTTTTCTTTGTTTGTGAAGGAAAAGAATAAATTATTAGATAGCATATCATCTCATTGTTGTAAAGTTTCATTGACTACCGACACTTGGACTAGCATTCAAAATTTGTTTTATATATATGTTTGACTGTTCATTTCATTGATTCTCAATGGAATATGCATAAAAGGCTTTTGATCTTTTGGGTAATTAAAAGTCAGTATGGTGTTAATATTAGAAATGCTATTGAATTTTGAATGAATGAATGGGGTTTGAGAAAGTTGATGTGCATTACTATTGACAATGCATCAAATAATGATGTTGCAGTTGAATAATTGAAAAAAAGACTTGTGAAGAAAAGTGTTGTACCTTTGAGAGGAGAGCATTTTCATACTAGATGTTGTGCTCATATCCTAAACTTAATTGTCAGAGATGGCATTGCAGTAGTAGAGGGTGCTATTCAAAAAATTAGAGGTGTGGTAAAATATGTGAGGAGCAGTCGTAAAAGATTAGATATATTTAAGTTATGTGTTGAAGAAGCAAACTTGACATATGGATCTTCATTGCAATTTGATTGTCCTACAAGATGGAATTCAATATATTTTATGCTACAAACTGATATAAAATATCAAAAAGAATTTGATAAGTTGGATCCTGGATATAAGCTCAAATATTTCAATGTTAAGTGCACTTAGCATTATGGAGAGGAATTGTATAAAAATTTGGTGAAAAAAGTTATAAATGCTTTAAATGAGATGATGGATGATTATAAAGATTTAAAAGAAGATGAATCAAAAGAAGATGTATTCTCTTCTATTGTGTTTAAGAAGAATATTGATTTCTTTGATGGTAGTGATACTTATGTTGATGATTTTTTTTGTTGAATTAGAGAAAGAACAAGAAGTTGCAGCTTTGGAAGAGTTGGATAGGTACTTGGAGGACAAACTTAAAAAAAAAGTAATTGATTTTGATGTTCTAAACTAGTGGAAGGTAAATGAGGTTAGGTATCCTTCTTTGGCAAATGTAGCAAGGGATGTATTTGCTATCCAAGCATCTATTGTGGCCTACGAATCTACATTTAGCACTGAGGGGAAAACTTTAGATAAATTTAGGAATTCTTTAACACCTATTACAGCTTAAGTTCCTATATGTCTACAAGATTGGTTGAGAAGCTCAAACAAACCTATTGAAATTGATATTTTAGTTCAAGACCTTGATGATAATGAATCAGGTTAGTATACAAATCTTGTAAATTTTAATTTCACTTTTTCTTATTTTATTTATTCAATTTAATAAAAATATGGTTATATTACAATTTTCAAAGGGGTCTCAAGATCCAAATATTCTTCCAACTATAGTTGGCCAACTAAATTTGGATTGGGTGTATTAAATTTTATAAGGTAATATTTTGTTTTTATATTACTCTTTCATCTTTGAAATTTATGTCTACATGATTAACACGTTTTCATCTCTGGTTGTCGTTCTACAGTGGAGGAAGAAAAGGGAGGAGTTGTAGAAGAGATAATTAATTGGGTTTGGATTTTCGTTGCTGTTCCGGGATGGACTTTTGAAATGATTATTATCATTATAGTTATTAGTTGTATTTTTTTTGTTTTATTAAGCTGCCTAATTTTAGCAATTACTTAAGTAGTAATTGCTGCTACCAATGTTTGTGGTCATCTTTAGCTATTCCTTAATATCTTAAGTAATTGTTTAAAATATGTAGTATTGTTATTATGGTTGACTTTCACTCGGCTGAACAAAGCTAATTTGTGACAAAACAAAGAACCAAATTAAGCACACAACTTGGTCCTGTTCTATTTAACATTTCTATCCTTTTCTACAATCAAAGCTTTTGACAAGGTAATGGAACTCGTTTGTGGTATTCAGCTTATTTGACAAAACAAAATTCGCCCAATTTGAATTTGAAAGATACATAACTACGGAATGATAAATGGTACAACAAAAGGTTTTGACATGAAATAACTTGCACAGTTTGAAGAAAATAAATTGAAAAAGATGTCCGAACTTTATTTCGTCCCGGAATCATTTTCTCCTACCCAAAATCCTCGATCTACGTCCCATCCCATCCCGATATTTTCAACCTATGGGACGGGTCTGGATCTTCAAAAAAAAATCTCCGAACTGTGGGAATGGACTGGAGATTTGTACTCCCCATCCCATCCCGTCCCATGAGCACCCCTAGAATTTAGTGGTTTATAGGTTATATTTAAAAAATAAAATAACAAAAAATTTATTTTTATTATTTTTTGATATTTTCAAAGGTATAACCTTTGATAATATGATAATTTTTAAATTTTTTTTAAATGTGAATACAATATTTAGTTATACTAATCATTAAATTTATATATTATATAAATTCAATAAATACATTTTTATTGATAAATATTCTAATAATAATCAAGAAATAAATTAATAATCCATTAATAATAAGATAGATATTAATGAAACTATAATTACAAAACTTAAAAAGATTCAGGAGCAATTAAAAATATATTACTATATAATAATTTTTTGTTTTTGAATTTTTTCTTCTTTTAATAAGTTTATCTATATTTTTTTTATGAAAAATAATTAATATAAATAATATTTGTCTAACTCATAATTTATTTTGTAATTAATATTTATATATAAATAAACAAATAAATAATTAAAATTATAATGAAAAAAAATGAGATTTATTATTTATTATTTAGGGATACCAGTTTAATTTAAATTAGATCCATCTAACTAATAATTTATTTTGTAATTAATATTTCTATAAAAATAAACTGATAAATAATTAAAATAAAAATTTAAAATTATACTGAATAAAAATTAAAATGAGATTTAAGATTTATTATTAATGTATACTAGTTTAATAGTTTTAGTATTTAGAGGTTTTGTCATTAGGAGTTTAGCGATTTATGTTTTTAGGATTTTAGTGGTTTATAGGTTTTATATAAAAAAATAAAATAACAAAAAAATTTTCTATAATTAATTATCATTTTCATAGATTATAACCTTTAAAAATATAATAATATTTACAATTTTTCGAAATGTTAATACAATATTTAGTTTTAATAATATTAATATTTATATATCATATAAATTCAATAAAAACATTTTTATAGATAGATAAAATAATAATGATCAAAAATTAAATTAATAAACTATTAATAAAAAGTTAGATATTAATTAAAAAATATTTACGAAACCCAATTTGATTCAAAATTAAAGTTAAATATATTACTAGATAATAATTTTAAATTTTTAAATTTCTACTTCTTTTATAATGTATATTTTTTTTATTAAAAATAAATTAATTAAATTATATTTGTCACACTCATACTTTATTTTGTAATAAATATTTCTATAAAAATAAAATAATAAATAATTAAAATGAATATTTAAAATTATAATAAATAGAAATAAAGATTAGATTTATTAATTATTAAGTAGTATATAGCAGTTTAATGGTTTATGTATTTAGGCATTACGGGGTTTAGGAGTTTACTAATTTAACTCTATATGCATTTAGTTGTATATAGGTTTTATTTAAAAAAATTAAAAAAAATAAAAAAATATTATTTTTATTATTTTTTGATATTTTCAAAGGTTATAACCTTTGAAAATATAATAATTTTTAAATTTTTTTCAAAAGTGAATAAATATTTATTTATAATAATCATAATAATTTTATATAATAGAAATTCAATATAAACAATTTTATTGATAGATATTCTAATAATTATCAAAAAATAAATTAAAAATCTTTTATGAATAAGATTGATATTACTTGAAATATAATATCAAAACCTTAAATGATTCAAAAGCAAAGAAAAATATATTACTTAATATTAATTATTTGTTTTTAAATTTTTATTCTTTTTATAAGCATATCTATTTTTTTGATGTAAAATAAAATTTATAAATTATATTTTTAACTCATAATTTATTTTATATTTAATAAATAAATATAAATAAAAAACTAAAATATCAAAATGAATTTTTTAAATTATAATGAAAATAAATAAAAATGAGAATTATTAATTATTATTTAGGGTCAACCCATTTAAACGATTATCAATATAGGGGCATTGGGATTTTGTAGTTTAGTGAATTAAGTGTTTAGGCATTTAGTGATTTATAGGTGTTATTTAAAGAATGAAATAATAATAAATTTTTTTTTTTTGTTTTTTCACATGTTCAAAGGTTATAATCTTTGATAATATAATAATTTTAAAATTTTTTTCAAAAGTGAATACAATATTTAGTTATAATAATTATTAAATTTATATAACATATAAATTAAATATAAATATTTTTATTGATAAATATTCTAATAATGATCAAAAAATAAATTAATAATTTATTATTAATAAGTTAGATATCAATTAAAATATAATTACAAAACCTAAATTGATTTAGAAACAAAGTAAAATATATTAATATATAATAATTTTTTGTTTTTAATTTTTTTCTTCTTTTAATAAGTTTATCTATATTTTTTTGTTGAAAAATAATTTATATAAATTATATTTGTTTAACTAATAATTTGTTTTGTAATTAATATTTATATAAAAATAAACAAATACATAATTAAAATGAATATTTAATATTATAATGAAAAAAATAAAAATGAGATTTATTACTTATTATTTAGGATATACATGTTTAAAAAATGTATCTATTTAGGGTTTTCGAGATTTAGAAGTTATTGATTTAAGTATTTAGGCATTTAATGGTTTATAACTTTTATTTAAACAATGAAATAATAAAAAATTTATCTTTGATATTTTTTCAAATTTTCAAATGTCAACATTTGAAAATATAATAATTATAAAATTTTTTAAAATGTGAATACAATATTTAGTAATAATTATTATTATAACTATATATAATATAAACTAAATATAAATAATTTTATTGATAATATTATATCAATTATCAAAAAATAAATTAATAAACTATTATTAATATGATAGATATAAATTAAAATATAATTAAAAAACCTAAAATGATTCAAAATCAAAGTAAAATTTATTACTAAATAATAATTTTTTTTAGTTTTTGCATCATTTTATCAGCTTATATTTTTTTTTGTTTTAAATATTTTATTTAAATTATATTTGTCACTCATAATTTATTTTGTAATTAATATTTCTATAAATTATTTAAATTATATTTAAGGTTTACGAGTTTAAAGGTTTATGTATTTAGGGGATTCGGGGTTAGGAGTTTAGAGATTTATGTATTTAGTCATTTAAAGGTTTATAAGTTTTATTTAAACATTGATATAACTGAAAATTTATTTTTGTTATTTTTCTAATTTTTGATGGTAATAACCTTTGAAAATATAAAAATTTTAAATTTTTTTTATATGTGAATACTATATTTAGTTATGATAATCTTAATAATTATATATCATGTTAATTCAATATAAACAATAATATTGATAGATATTATATTAATGATCAAATAATAAATTAATAAACTATTATTAATAATATAGATATTTTTTAAAATATATTTGCAAAACTTAAATTTATTCAAAATCAATGTTTAATATAATAGTAAATAATACATTTTTTGACGTTTTGCTTCTTTTTATAAGTTTATATTTTTTCTTATTAAAAGTAAATTATTTAAATTATATTTGTCTTCCACATAATTTATTTATAATTTATAATTCTATTAAAATAATCTAATAAATAATTAAAATGAATATTTAAAATTATAATGAATACAAATAAAATTGAGATTTATTATTTATTATTAAGGATATACAAGTTTAATGGTTTAAGTATTTAGGTGTTTTGGGGTTTAGTGAATTAAGTGTTTAGGACTCTAGTGATTTATAGTTTTTATTTAAAGAATTAAAAAACAAAAAATTAAATTTTTTGTTTTTTTTTAATTTTTGAAGGGTATAACCTTTGAAATATAATAATTTTTATTTTTTATAAATTTTAATATAATATTTGTTATAATATTTTTAATAATTATATATAATGTAAACTCAATATAAATAATTTTATTAATAGATATTATAATAATGATCAATAAAAAATTTATAAACTATTATTAATAAGAATGATATAAATTAAAATATAATTGTAAAAACTAAAATAATTCAAAATTAAAATAAAATATATTACAAAATAAAAAATTTGTTTTTAAAAAAATTTTGCCTCTTTTTATAAGCATATATATTTTTTTGATAAAAAATAAATTATTTAAAATAGATATGTCTCACTAATAATTTATTTTGTAATTAATATATCTATAAAAATAAACTGATAAATAATTAAAATAAAAATTTAAAATTACACTTAATAAAAATTAAAATGAGATTAATGATTTATTATTAATGTATACAATTTAATAGTTTAAGTATTTAGAAGTTTTGTCATTTAGGAGTTTAGCGATTTATGTTTTTAGGCATTTAGTGGTTTATAGGTTTTATTTAAACAATAAAATAACAAAAAAAAATTTGTAATTTTTTGTCATTTTCATAGGTTATTTGAAAATATAATAATATTTAAAATTTTTTGAAATGTGAATACAATATTTAGTTATAATAATTTTAATAATTATATATCATATAAATTCAATATGAACAATTTTTTTGATAGATTTTTTATAATAATGATCAAAAATTAAATTAATAAACTATTAATAATAAGATAAATATTAATTAAAAAATATTTACGTAACTCAAATTGATTCAAAATTAAAGTAAAAAATATTACTGGATAATAATTTTTAATTTTTAAAATTTTACATCTTTTATAAAAATAATAATCTTATTATAATAATCTTATTACATCTTTTAATTTTTAATACAATATTTAATTATAATAATCATAAAAATTAAATATCATGTAAATTCAATATAAATAATTTTAATGATCGATATTATAATACTAATCATAAAATAGATTAATAAACTTTTATTAATAAGATAGAGATTAAATAAATATATTTGTAGAACCTAAAATGATTCAAAATCAAAGTTAAATAAATTACTAAATAAGAATTTTTTATTTTTAAATTTTTGATTCTTTTTATAAGCTTATAAATTTATTTGATGAACATAAATTATTTACATTTTTATTGTCTCATTCATAATTTTATTTTGTCATTAATATTTCTATAAAATTAAACTAATAAATAATTAAAATGAATATTGAAATAATAATGAATTCAAATAAAAATGAGATTTATGATTAATTAATTAGTGTGTACCGATTTAATGGTTTAAGTGTTTAGGCATTTAGTAGTTTATATGTATTATTTAAATAATGAAATAACAAAAAAATTATTTTTAAAATATTTTATAAATTTTGAAGGTTATAACCTTTATAAAAATAATAATTTTTAAATTTTTTCAAATGTAAATTAAAAATAACTAATTTTATTGATAGATATTAATAAAATAAATATAGATATAAATATAAATATAAATATAATAATGATCAAAAAATAAATTAATAAACTATTATTTATTGATAGATATTTATATATTATTTATAAATACTTAAACCTTTAAAGATGGTTTAAATGTTTAAGTATTTAAGGGTTTTGGGCTTTAGGGGTTTAGGAGTTTAATGATTTAAGCATTTAGGCATTTAGTAGTTTATAGCTTTTATATAAACAATAAAATAACAAAGAATTTATTCTTGATTTTATCTTATTTTCAAAGATGATAACCTTTAAAAATCTAATAATTTTTAAATTATCTTCAAATGTAAATATAATATTTAGTTATAATAATCATAATAATTATATATCATGTAAATTCAATATAAACAATTTTATTGATAGATATTCTAATAATGATCAAAAAATAAATTAATAATCTATTATTAATAAGTTAGATAACAAATAAAATATAATTACAAAACCTAAAATGATTCAGAAGAAATCAAAATATATTACTATATAATAATTTTTTGTTTTGAAAATTTTTTTTCTTTAAAAAAGTTTATCTATAATTTTTTGATTAAAAATAATTTGTATAAATTATTTTTGTCTAGCTCAATTTATTTTGTAATTAATATTTATATATAAATCAACAAATAAATAATTAAAATGAATATTTAAAATTATAATGAAAAAAATAAGATTTATTATTTATTATTTAGGGATACCGGTCTAATTTAAATTAGATCTGTCTCACTAATAATTTATTTTATAAATAATATTACTATAAAAATAAACTGATAAATAATTAAAATAATAATTAATAATTATACTGAATAAAAATTAAAATGAGATTTATGATTTATTATTAATCTATACAAGTTTAATGAAATAAGTATTTAGAGGTTTTGTCATTTAATAGTTTAGCAATTTTTGTTTTTTGGCTTTTAGTGGTTTATAGGTTTTATTTAAAAATTAAAATAACAAAAAAAATTTCTATAATTTGTTATCATTTTCATAGGTTATAACCTTTGAAAATATAATAATATTTACAATTTTTTGAAATATGAATATAATATTTAGTTATAATAATATTAATAATTATATATCATATAAATTCAATATAAACAATTTTATTGATAGATAATATAAAAATGATCAAAAATTAAATTAATAACTATTAATAAAAAGTTAGATATTATTTAAAAAATATTTACAAAACCCAAATTGATTCAAAATTAAAGTAAAATATATTACAGGATACTAATTTGTAATTTTTAAATTTTTACTTCTTTTATAAACGTATATATATTTTTTTTATTTAAAATAAATTAATTAAATTATATTTATCGACTCATACTTTATTTTGTAATAAATATTTCTATAAAAATAAACTAATAAATAATTAAAATGAATTTTTAAAATTAAATAAATAGAATAAAAATTAGATTTATTAATTATTAAGTAGTATATAGCAGTTTAATGGTTTATGTATTTAGGCATTACGTGGTTTAGGAGTTTACTGATTTAACTGTGTATACATTTAGTGGTTTATAGTTTTTATTTAAGAAATAAAATAAAAAAAATTATTTTTATTATTTTTTGATATCTTCAAAGGTTATAACCTTTGAAGATATAATAATTTTTAATTTTTTTAAAAGTGAATAAATATTTATTTATAATAATTATATATCATATAAATTCAATATAAATAATTTTATTGATAGATATTCTAATAATTATCAAAAAATAAATTTAAAACCATTTATGAATAAAATTGATATTACTTAAAATATAATATCAAATCCTAAAATGATTCAAAAGCAAAGCAAAATATATCACTTAATAATAATTATTTGTTTTTAATTTTTTATTCTTTTTATAAGCTTATTTATTTTTTGATTAAAATAATTTTTATAAATTATATTTTTAACTCATAATTTATTTTATAATTAATATATATATATATATAACTAAACAATCAAAATGAATTTTTTAATTATAATGAAAACAAATAAAAAAATTGGATTTATTAATTATTATTTAGGGTATACCCATTTAAATGATTATCTATATAGGAGCATCAGGATTTTGTAGTTTAGTGATTTAAGTGTTTAGGCATTTAGTGATTTATAGGTTTTATTAAAATAATGAAATAAAAAAAATATATTTTTTTTAGTTTTTTCCCATGTTCAAAGGTTATGATCTTTGAAAATATAATAATTTTAAAATTTTTTTCTAAAGTGAATACAATATTTAGTTATAATAATTATTAAATTTATATATCATATAAATTAAATATAAATCTTTATATTGATAAATGTTCTAATAATGATCAAAAAATAAAGTAATATTATATTAATAATATGTTAGATATCAATTAAAATATAATTACAAAAACTAAATTGATTCATAAACAAAGCAAAATATATTACTATATAATATTTTTTTGTTTTTAATTTTTTTCTTCTTTTAATAAGTTTATCTATATTTTTTTTTTGAAAAATAATCTAGATAAATTATATTTGTCTAACTTATAATTTATTTTGGAATTAAAATTTAGATAAAAATAAACAAATAAATAATAAAAATGAATATTTAAAATTATAATGAAAAAAATAAAAATGAGATTTATTATTTATTTTTTAGGATATACATGTTTAAAAAATTTATCTATTTAGGGTTTTCGAGATTTAGAAGTTATTGATTTAAGTATTTAAGAATTTAATGGTTTATAGATTTTATTTTAACAATGAAATAACAAAAAATTTATTTTTGATATTTTTTCAAATTTTTAAATATTATAACATTTGAAAATATAATAATTTTAAAATTTTTTAAAATTGTGAATACAAAATTTCGTAATAATAATTATAATCACTATATATAATATAAACTAAATATAAAAAGTTTTATTGATAATATTATATTAATTATCAAAAAATAAATTAATAAACTATTATTAATATTATAATATAAATTAAAATATAATTAAAAAACCTAAAATGATTCAAAATCAAAGTAAAATTTATTACTAAATAATAATTTTTTTTTAGTTTTTGCATCATTTTATAAGCTTATATATTTTTTTGTTAAAAAATATATTATTTAAATTATATTTGTCACTCATAATTTATTTTGTAATTAAAATTTCTATAAATTATTTAAATTATATTTAAAGTTTACGAGTTTAAAGGTTTAGGTATTATACGGGCTTCGGGGTTTAAGAGTTTAGAGATTTGTTTATTTAGGAATTTAATGGTTTATAAGTTTTATTTAAACAATGATATAACAAAAAATTTATTTTTGTTATTTTTTCTCATTATTTTTTGATGAAAAATAATTTATATAAATTATATTTGTCTAACTCATAATTTATATTGTAATTAATATTTAATAAAAATAAACGAATAAATAATTAAAATGAATATTTTAAATTATAATGAAAAAATAATATTGATATTTATTATGTATTATTTAGGGTATACCAGTTTAAAAGGATTATCTATTTAGGGTTTTCGAGATTTTAGAGTTATTGACTTAAGTGTTTAGGCATTTAGTGGTTTATAGGATTTATTTAAACAATGAAATAACAACAAAATTATTTTTGATATTTTCTCACATTTTCAAAGGTTATAACCTTTGAAAATATAATAATTTTAAATTTTTTTAAAAATGTGAATACAATATTTAGTAATAAGAATCATTATAATTATATATAATATAAACTAAATATAAACAATTTTATTGATAGATATGATATCAATTATCAAAAAATAAATTAATATGCTATTATTAATATGATAGATATAAATTAAAATATAATTGCAAAACCTAAAATTATTCAAAATCAAAGTAAAATTTATTACCAAATAATAATTTTTTTTTAATTTTTGCTTCTTTTTATTAGCTTATATTTTTTTTGATGTAAAATAAATTATTTAAATTATATTTAAGGTTTACGAGTTTAATGTTTTAAGTATTTAAGGGCTTTTGTGTTTAGGAGTTTATAGATTTAAGTGTTTAGGCATTTAGTGGTCTATATGTTTTATTTAAACAATGATATAACAAAAAAATTATTTTTATTTTTTTTTTCTAATTTTTGAAGATTATAACCTTTGAAAATATAAAAATTTCTAAATTTTTTCAAATGTAAATATAAGTTTTAGTTATAATAATCTTAATAAATATAAGTCATTTAAATTCAATATAAATAATCACATTGCAAGATATTATAATAAAGATCAATAAATAAATTAATAAACTATTATTAATAAGATAGATATTATTTAAAATATATATGCAAAATCTAAATTTATTCAAAATCAAAGTATATATTACTAAATAATAATTTTTTTTAATATTTTGCTTTTTTTATAAGTTTATATTTTTGTTATTAAAAATAAATTATTTAAATTATATTTGTCTTCCTCATAAATTATTTTGTAATTTATAATCCTATAAAAATAAACTAATAAATAAGTAAAATAAATATTTAAAATTATAATGAATACAAATAAAATTGAGATTTATTATTTATTATTCAGGATATACAGGTTTAATGGTTTAAGTATTTAGGTGTTTTGGGGTTTAGTCATTTAAGTGTTTATCCCTTAAGTGATTTTTCTAATTTTTGAAGGTTATAACCTTTGAAAATAAAATAATTTTTAATTTTTTTTAAAATGTGAATATAATATTTAGTTATAATAATCTTGATAATTATATATAATGTAAAATCATTATAAATAATTTTATTAATAAATATTATAATAATGATCAATAAATAAATTAATAAACTATTATTAATTAGAATGATATAAATTAAAATATAATTGCAAAATCTAAAATTATTCAAAATTAAATTAAAATAAATTACTAAATAATAATATTTTGTTTTAAAAATTTTGCCTCTTTTTATGATCTTATATTTTTTTGATGAAAAATAAATTATTTAAATTATATCCGTCTCACTAATAATTTATTTTGTAATTAATATTTCAATAAAAATAAACTGATAAATAATTAAAATGAATATTTAAAATTTTAATGAATACTAATAAAAATGAAATTTATTATTTATTATTTAGAGCATACTAATTTAAAGGCTTATGTATTTATGGGCTTCGGGGTTTAGGAGTTTAGTCATTAAGAATTTAGGTATTTTGTGGTTTATAGATTTTATTTAAAAAATCTAATAACAAAAAATTTATTTTTTTATTTTTTCTTATTTTCAAAAGTTATAACCTTTGAAACCTTAATAATTTTTAAATTTTTTTAAAATGTGAAAATATTATTTTGTTATAATAATCTAAATAATTATATATTATCTAAATTCAATATAAATAATTTTTTTATAGATATTATGATGACGATAATAAATTAAATTAATAAACTATTATTAATAAGATAGATATTAAATAAAATTTATTTGCAAAGCCTAAAATGATTCAAAATCAAAGTAAAATATATTAATAAGATAGATATTAAATAAAACTATTATTAATAAGATAAAATATACAGGTTTAAAAGATTATATATTTAAGAGTTTTGGGATTTAAGAATTTAGTGATTTAAGTGTTTAGGCATTTAGTAGTTTATAGGTTTTATTTAAAAAATACAATAAAAAATTTTTTTTTGTTATTTGTTCTCATTTTTGAAGGATATAACCTTTGAAACTATAACAATTTTTAATTTTTTTTAAATGTCAATACTATATTTAGTTATGATAATCTTCATAATTATATATCATGTAAATTTAATATAAACAATTATATTGATATATATTATAATAATGATCATACAAAAGATTAATAAACAATTATTAATTAGATAAATATTGTTTAAAATATATTTACAAAACATAAAATGATTCAAAATCAAAGTGAAATATTTTACTAAATTTTAATTTTAAATTTTTAAATTTTTGTATCCATTTATAAGCTTATATATTTTTTGATGAAAAATAAATTATTTAAATTATATTTGTCTCACTATTAATTTATTTTTTAATTTATATTTCTATAAAAATAAACTAATAAATAATTAAAATGTATATAAAAATTATAATGAATACTCATAAAAATGAGATTTATGATTAATTATTTAGGGTATACCTATTTAATGGTTTAAGTGTATTGTGGTTTTGGGGTTAATGAGTTTATTGATTTATATGTTTACCCATTTAGGTGTTTATAGGTTTTATTTAATCAATGAAATAACAAAAATTTATTTTTATGAATTTTCGTGATTTTCAAAGTTTATAACCTTTGAAAATATAATAATTTTTTAATAGTTCTAAAATATGAATACAATACTTAGTTATAAAAATCTTAATAATTATATTTGATGTAAATTCAACATAAAAAATTTTATTAATATATATTATTTTGATGATCAAAAAATAAATTAATAAACTATTATTAATATGATAGATATTAATTAAAATATATTTGCAGAACCCAAAATAATTCAAAATCAAAGTAAATTATATTACTAAAATAAATTTTAAATTTTTGAAATTTTGTTTATTTTTATAAGCTTATATTTTTTTTCATAAAAAATAATTTATTTAAATTATATATGTCTCACTCATTATTTATTTTGTAATTATTATTTCTATAAAATAAACTAAAAATAATTAAAATGAATATTTAAAATTAAAATGAATACAAATAAAAATGAGATTTATTAATTATTATTTAGGTTATATAGGTTTATTGGTTTAAGTATTTAAGGGTTTTGGGGTTTAGGAGTCTAGAGATTTAAATGTTTAGGCATTTAGTGGTTTATAAGTTTTATTTAAATAATAAAATAATAAAAAATTATTTTCGTGATTTTTTATCATTTTTGAAGGTTATAACCTTTGAAAATATAATAATTTTTAAATTTTTTTTAAATGTAAATATAATATTTAGTTATAATAATCTTAATAATTATAAGACATTTAAATTCAATATATTTAATTTTATTGTTAGATATTATAAAATTGATCAAATAATAAATTAATAAACTATTCTTAATAAGATTGATATCAATTAAAATATAATTGCAAAACCTATATATAATGATTCAAAATCAAAGTAAAATATATTACTAAATAATAAATTTTTGTTTTTAAATTTTTACTTCTTTTTATATGCTTATATATTTTTTTTGATTAAAAATAAATTATTAAAATTATAGTTGTGTCGCTCATTATTTATTTTGTAATTAATATTTCTATAAAAAATAAACTAATAAATAATTAAAATGAATATTTAAAATTATAATGAATACAAATTAAAATGAGATTTATGATTTATTATATGTGGTATACCGGTTTAATGGTTTCATTATTTAGGGGTTTTGTCGTTTAGGAGTTTATCAATTTATGTTTTTAGGAATTTAGTGCTTTATAGGTTTTATTTATATAATAAAAATAAAAAAAAATTTTTAGATTTTTTCTGATTTTCAATGGTTATAACCTTTAAAAATAAAATAATTTTTAAAATTTTTTGAAATGTGAATACTATGTATAATTATATTAATCTTACTAATTATATATCATATAAATTCAATATAAACAATTTTAATGATAGATATTATAATAATGATCAAAAATTAAATTAATAAACTATTATTAATAATATAAATATTAATTAAAATATATTTACATAACACAAAATGATTCAAAATCAAATAAAAATATATTACTAAATAATAATATTTAATTTTTAAATTGTACTTTTTTATAAGCTTATATTTTTTTTGATTAAAAATAAATTATTTAAATAATATTTGTCTCACTCGAAATTTATTTTGTAATTAATTTTTCTAAATAATTATACTATAAATAATTAAAATGAATATTTAAAATTATAATAAATAGAAATAAAAATGAGATTTATTATTTATTAAGTAGTATATAGATGTTAAAATGTTTATGTATTTAGGGGTTTCGGGGTTTATGAGCTTACTAATTTAAGTAAGTAAGCATTTAATGGTCTATAGGTTTTATTTAAAAAATAAAATAACTAAAAATTTATTTTTAATATTCTTTCTCATTTTTTAAGATTATAACCTTTGAAAATATAATAATTTTTAAATTTTTTTCAAAAGTGAATACAATATTTATTTATAATAATCATAATAATTATATATCATATAAATTCAATATAAACAATTTTATTGATAGATATTCTAATAATTATAAAAAAATAAATTAAAAATCTATTATGTATAAGATTGATATTACTTAAAATATAATATCAAAACCTAAAATGATTCAAAATCAAAGCAAATATATTACTAAATAATAATTATTTGTTTTTAAATTTTTATTCTTTTTATAAGCTTATCAATTTTTTGATGAAAATATAATAATTTTAAAGTTTTTTTCAAAAGTGAATACAATATTTAGTTATAATAATCATTATATTTATATATCATATAAATTCAATATAAACATTTTTATTGATAAATATTCTAATAATGATGAAAAAATAACTTAATAATCTATTATTAATAAGATAGATATCAATTAAAATATAATTACAAAACATAAAATGATTCAGAAGCAAAGCAAAATATATTACTATACAATAATTTTTTTTAAATTTTTTTTTCTTTTAAAAAGTTTATCTATAATTTTTTGATGAAATATAATTTATATAAATTATATTTGTGTAACTCATAAATTATTTTGTAATTAATTTTTATATAAAAATAATAAAATAAATAATTAAAATGAATATTTAAAATTATAATTAAAAAAAAGATTTATTATTTATTATTTAGGGTATACCGGTCTAATTTAAATTAGATCTTTCTTACTAATAATTTATTTTGTATTTAATATTTTTATAAAAATAAACTGAAAATTAATTAAACAAAAATTTAAAATTATACTGAATAAAAATTAAAATGATATTTATGATTTATCATTAATATATACTAGTTTAATGGTTTAAGTATTTAGAGGTTTTGTCTTTTAGGAGTTTAGCGATTTAGGTTTTTAGGCATTTAGTGGTTTATAGGTTTTATTTAATCAATAAAATAACAAAAAAAATTTGTAATTTTTTCTCATTTTCATAGGTTATAACCTTTGAAAATATAATAATATTTAAAATTTTTTGAAATGTGAATACAATATTTAGTTATAATAATATTAGTAATTATATATGATATAAATTCAATATAAATAATTTTATTGATAGATATTATAATAATGATCAAAAATTAAATTAATAAACTATTAATAATAAGATAGATATTAATTAAAAAATATTTACAAAACCCAAATTGATTCAAAATTAAAGTAAAATATATTACTAGATAATAATTTTTAATTTTTAAATTTTTACTTCTTTTATATGCGTATATATATTTTTTTGATTAAAAATAAATTATTTAAATTATATTTGTCGCACTCATAATTTATTTTATAATAAATATTTCTATAAAAATAAACTAATAAATAATTAAAATGAATTTTTAAAACTATAATAAATAGAAATTAAAATTATATTTATTAATTATTATGTATTATACAGCTGTTTAATTGTTTATGTATTTAGGTATTAAGGGGTTTAGGTGTTTACTGATTTAATTGTGTATGCATTTAGTGCTTTATAAGTTTTATTTAAAAAATAAAATAACAAAACATTTATTTTTCTTATTTTTTGATATTTTCAAAGGTTATAACCTTTGAAAATATAATAATTTTTAAATTTTTTTCAAAGGTGAATTCAATATTTAGTTATAATAATCATTATATTTATATATCATATAAATTCAATATAAACAATTTTAGTGATAAATATTCTAATAATGATCAAAAAATAAATTAATAATCTATTATTAATAAGATAGATATCAATTAAAATATAATTACAAAATATAAAATGATTCATAAGCAAAGTAAAATATATTACTATATAATAATTTTTGTTTGGAAATTTTTTTTTATTTTAAAAATTTATCTATATTTTTTGATGCAAAATAATTTACTTAAATTATATTTGTCTAACTCATAATTTATTTTTTAATTAATATTTATATAAAAATAAAAAATTAATAATTAAAATGAATATTTAAAATTATAATGAAAAAAAAATGAGATTTATTATTTATTATTTAGGGTATACCTGTTTAATTTAAGTTATATCTGTCTCACTAATAATTTATTTTGTAATTAATATTTCTATAAAAATAAACTGATAAATAATTAAAAAAAATTTAAAATTATACTGAATAAAAATTAAAATGAGATTTATGATTTATTATTAATATATACTAGTTTAATGGTTTAAGTATTTTGAGGTTTTTTCGTTTAGAAGTTTAGCAATTTATGTTTTTAGGCATTTAGTGATTTATAGATTTTATTTAAACAATAAAATAAGAAAATAAAATTGTAATTTTTTGTCATTTTCAAATGTTATAACCTTTGAAAATTTAATAATATTTAAAATTTTTTGAAATTTGAATACAATATTTAGTTATAATAATTTTAATAATTCTATATCAGATAAAATAAATATAAACAATTTTATTGATAGATATTATAATTATGATCAAAAATTAAATTAATAAACTATTTATAATAAGGTAGATATTAATTAAAAAATATTTACAAAACCCAAATTGATTCAAAATTAAAGTATATATATTAGTTGATAATAATTTTAAATTTTTAAATAATACATCCTTTATACTTCTTTTAAAAGTTATATTTTTTTGATTAAAAATAAATTAATTAAATTATATGTGTCGCACTCATAATTTATTTTGTAATAAACATTTCTATAAAAATAAACTAATAAATAATTAATATGAATATTTAAAATAATAATAAATTGAAATAAAAATTCAATTTATTAATTATTAAGTAGTATATAGCGGTTTAATGGTTTATGTATTTAAGCATTACGGGGTTTAGGAGTTTACTGATATAACTGTGTATGCATTTAGTGGTTTATAGGTTTTATTTAAAAAATAAAATAACAAAAAATTTATTTTTATTATTTTTTCATATTTCCAAAGGTTATAAACCTTTGTAAATATAATAATTTTTAAATTTTTTTAAAAAGTGAATTCAATATTTAGTTATAATAATTATTATATTTATATATCATATAAATTCAATATAAACAATTTTATTGATAAATATTCTAATAATGATCAAAAAATAAATTTATAATCTATAATTAATAAGATAGATATCAATTAAAAAAAGATAGATATCAATTAAAATATAATTATAAAACCTAAAATGATTCAGAAGCAAAGCAAAATATATTACTATATAATAACTTTTTGTTTAGATATTTTTTTTCTTTTAAAAAGTTTATCTATAATTTTTTGATAAAATTTAATATATATAAATTATATTTGTCTAACTCAATTTATTGTGTAATTAATATTTATATATAAATAAACAAATAAATAATTAAAATGAATATTAAAATTATAATGAAAAAAAATAAGATTTATTATTTATTATTTAGGGATACCGGTTTAATTTAAATTAGATCTGTCTCACTAATAATTTATTTTGTAATTAATATTACTATAAAAATAAACTGATAAATAATTAAAATAAAAATTTAAAATTATTCTGAATAAAAATTAAAATGAGATTTAAGATTTATTATTAATGTATACCAGTTTAATGGTTTAAGTATTTAGAAGTTTTGTCGTTAGGAGTTTAGCGATTTATGTTTTTAGACTTTTAGTAGTTTATAGGTTTTATATAAAAAAATAAAATAACAAAAAAAATTATATAATTTGTTATCATTTTCATAGGTTATAACCTTTGAAAATATAATAATATTTACAATTTTTTGAAATGTGAATACAATATTTAGTTATAATAATTTTAATAATTATATATCATATAAATTCAATATAAACAATTTTATTGATAGATAATATAAAAATGATCAAAATTAAATTAATAAACTATTAATAAAAAGATAGATATTAATTAAAAAATATTTAAAAAACCCAAATTGATTCAAAATTAAAGTAAAATATATTACTGGATAATAATTTTTAATTTTTAAATTTTGTCTTCTTCTAGACCCGTATATTTTTTTTTATTAAAAATAAATTAATTAAATTATATTTGCCGCACTCATACTTTATTTTGTAATAAATATTTCAATAAAAATAAACTAATAAATAATTAAAATGAATATTTAAAAATATAATAAATAGAAATAAAAATTAGATTTATTAATTATTAAATATTATATACAAAATTAATGGTTTATGTATTTAGGAATTACGGGGTTTAAAAGTTTACTGATTTAATTGTGTATACATTTAGTGGTTTATAGTTTTTATTTAACAATTAAAATAAAAAAATTATTTTTATTATTTTTTGATATTTTCAAAGGTTACCTTTGAAAATATAATAATGTTTAAATTTTTTTCAAAAAGTGATTAAATATTTATTTATAATAATCATAATAAATATATATCATATAAATTCAATATAAACAATTTTATTGATAGATATTCTAATAATTATCAAAAAATAAATTAAAAATCTATTATGAATAATATTGATATTACTTAAAATATAATATCAAAACCTAAAATGATTCAATAGCAAAGAAAAATATATTACTTAATTATAATTATTTGTTTTTAAATTTTTATTCTTTTTATAACCTTATCTATTTTTTGTTGAAAAATAATTTTTATAAATTATATTTTTAACTCATAATTTATTTTATAATTAATATATATATATATAAATAAAAAACTAAATAATCAAAATAAATTTTTTAAATTATAATGAAAACAAATAAAAATGAAATTTATTAATTATTATTTAGGGTATACCGGTTTAAAAGATTATCTATATAGGGGTATCGAGATTTTGTAGATTAGTGATTTATGTGTTTAGGCATTTAGTGGTTTATAGGTTTTATTTAAACAATAAAATAACAAAAAAAATATTTTTTTTCACATGTTAAAAGCTTTTAATCTTTGAAAATATAATAATTTTAAATTTTTTTTCAAAAGTGAATATAATATTTAGTTATAATAATTATTAAATATATGTATCATATAAATTCAAAATAAACATTTTTATTGATAAATATTATAATAATGATAATAAAATAATTTAATAATCTATTATTAATAAGTTAGATATCAATTAAAATATAATTACAAAACATAAAATGATTCAGAAACAAAGCAAAATATATTACTATATAATAATTTTTTGTTTTTATTTTTTTTCTTCTTTTAATTAGTTTATCTATATTTTTTTTGTAAAATATTTATATAAATTATATTTGTATAACTTATACTTTATTTTGTAATTAATATTTATATAAAAATAAACAAATAAATAATTAAAATGAATATTTAAAATTATAATGAAAAAAAATGAGATTTATTATTTATTATTATTTAGAGTATACCGATTTAATTTAAATTATATCTCTCTCACTAATAATTTTTTTTTGTAATTGATATTTCTATAAAAATAACATGATAAATAATTAAAATAAAAATTTAAAAAAATTTAAATTTAAACTTAATAAAAATTAAATTGAGATTTATGATTTATTATTAATGTATACCAATTTAATGGTTTAATTATTTAAAGGTTTTGTCATTTAGGACTTTTACAATTTAGTTTTTAGGCATTTAGGGGTTTATGGGTTTTATTTAATTAATGAAATAACAAAAAAATTATTTTTGATATTTTTTCAAATTTTCAAAGGTTATAAAATTTGAAAATATAATAATTTTATTAATTTTTTAAAATGTTTATACAATTTTTAGTAATAATAATTATTATAACTATATATAATATAAACTAAAATTAAACAATTTTATTGATAGATATTATATTAATTATCAAAAAATAAATTAATAAACTTTTATTAATATGATACATATAAATTAAAATATAATTAAAAAACCTAAAATGATTCAAAATCAAAGTAAAATTTATTACTAAATAAAATTTTTTTTTATTCTTTGCATCATTTTATAAGCTTATATGTTTTTTTGATTAAAAATATATTATTTAAATTATATTTGTATCACTCATAATTTATTTTGTAATTAATATATATATAAATTATTTAAATTATATTTAAGGTTTATGAATTTAAAGGTTTAAGAATTTAGAGGCTTCTGGATTTAGGAGTTTAGTGATTTATGTATTTAGGTATTTAATGGTTTATAAGTTTTATTTAAACAATTATATAACAAAAAATTTATATTTGTTAATTTTTATCATTTTTGAAGGTTATAATAACCTTTGAAAATATAACAATTTTAAATTTTTTTATATTGTGAATACTATATTTAGTTATGATAATCTTAATAATTATATATCATGTAAATTCAATATAAACAATTATATTGATAGATATTATATTAATGATCAAAAAATAAATTAATAAACTTTTATTAAAAAGAAAGATATTATTTAAAATATATTTGCAAAACATAAATTTATTAAAAATCAAAATAAAATATATTACTAAATAATAATTTCTTTGATGTTTTGCTTCTTTTTATAAGTTTATATTTTTTTTATTAAAAGTAAATTATTTAAATTATATTTGTGTTCCTCATAATTTATTTTTAATTTATAATTTTATATAAATAAACTAATAAAAAATTAAAATTAATATTTAAAATTATAATGAATACAAATAAAATAGAGATTTATTAGTTATTATTCAGGATATACTAGCTTAATGGTTGAAGTATTTAGGCATTTTAGGGTTTAGTGATTTAAGTGTTTAGGCCTTTAGTGATTTATAGTTTTTATTTAACGAATGAAAAAATAAAAAATTTAATTTTTTGATTTTTGTTAATTTATGAAGGTTATAACATTTGAAAATATAATTATTTTTAATTTTTTTAAATGTGAATATAATATTCAGTAATAATAATCTTAATAATTATATATAATGTAAACTCAATATAAATAATTTTATTAAAATATATTATAATAATGATCTATAAAAAATTAATAAACTATTATTAATAAGAATGATATACATTAAAATATAATTGCAAAATCTAAAATGATTCAAAATAAAAATAAAATATATTACTAATTAATAAATTTTTGTTTTTAAAATTTTGCATCTTTTTATAAGGACATATTTTTTTTGATGAAACATAAATTATTTTTATTAGATCTGTCTCACTAATAATTTATTTTGTAATTAATATTTCTATAAAAATAAACTGATAAATAATTAAAATAAAAATTTAAAATTATACTGAATAAAAATTAAAATGAGATTTATGATTTATTATTAATCTATAATAGTTTAATGGTTTTGACATTTAGGAGTTTAGAGATTTATGTTTTTAGGCATTTAGTATTTTATAGGTTTTATTTAAACAATAAAATAACAAAAAAAAATTGTAATATTTTCTCATTTTCAGAGGTTATAACCTCTGAAAATATAATAAAATTTAAGATTTTCTGAAATGTGAATTCAATATTTAGTTATAATAATATTAATAATTATATATCATATTAATTAAATATAATAATTTTATTGATAGATATTATATTAATGATCAAAAATTAAATTAATAAACAATTAATAATGAGATAGATATTAATTAAAAAATATTTAGAAAATACAAATTGAATCAAAATTAAAGTAAAATATATTACTGAATAATAATTTTTAATTTTTTAATTTTACTTCTTTTATAAGCGTATATATCTTTTTGGATTAAAAAAAATTATTTAAATTATATTTGTTGCATTCATAATTTATTTTGTAATAAATATTTCTATAAAAATAAACTTATAAATAATTAAAATGAATATTTAAAATTATAATAAATAGAAATAAAAATTAAATGTATTAATTATTAACTAGTATATAGCGGTTTAATGGTTTATGTATTTAGGCATTACGAGGTTTAGGAGTTTAATGATTTAACTGTATATGAATTTAGTGGTTATAGGTTTTATATAAAAAATAAAAAAACAAAAAATTTATTATTATTATTTTTTGATATTTTCAAAGTTATAACCATTGAAAATATAATAATTTTTAAATTTTTTTCAAATGTGAATTCAATATTTAGTTATAATAATCATTATATTTATATTTAATATAAATTCAATATAAATAATTTTATTAATAAATATTCTAATAATGATCAAAAAATAAATTATTAATCTATTATTAATAAGATAGATATCAATTAAAATATAATTACAAAACGTAAAATGATTCAAAAGGAATGCAAAATATATTACTATATAATAATTTTTTATTTTAAATTTTTTTTCTTTTAATAAGTTTATCAATAATTTTTTGATGAAACATAATTTATATAAATTATATTTGTCTAACTCAATTTATTTGTAATTAATATTTATATATAAAGAAACAAATACATAATTAAAATGAATATTTAAAATTATAATGAAAAAAAATGAGATTTATTATTTATTATTTAGCGATACTGATTTTATTTTAATTAGATATTTCTTACTAATAATTTATTTGTTTAGTTATATTTCTATCAAATAAATTTATAAATAATTAAAATAAAAATTTAAAATTATACTGAATAAAAATTAAAATTAGATTTATGATTTATTATTAATGTATACTAGTTTAATGATTTAAGTATTTAGAGGTTTTGTCGTTAGGAGTTTAGCAATTTATGTTTCTAGGCTTTTAGTGGTTTATAGGTTTTATTTAAATAAATAAAATAATAAAAAAAATTTATATAATTTTTTATCATTTTCATAGGTTAGAACATTTAAAAATATAATAATATTTAAAATTTTTTGAAATTTTAATACAATATTTTGTTATAATAATATTAATAATTATATATCATATAAATTTAATATAAATAATTTTATTGATAGATATTTTAATAATGATCAACAATTAAATTTATAAACTATTAATATAAAGATAGATATTAATTAAAAAATATTTACAAAACCCAAATTGATTCAAAATTAAAGTAACTTATATTACTTGATAATAATTTTTAATTTTTGAATTTATACTTCTTTTATAAGCGTATATTTTTATTAGATAAATAATATATTATTTAAATTATATTTGTTCCACTCATAATTTATTTTGTAATAAATATTTCTAAATAAATACACTAATAAATAATTAAAATGAATATTTAAAAATATAATAAATAACAATAAAAATTAGATTTCTTAATTATTAAGTAGTATTTAGCAGTTTAATGGTTTAGGTATTTTATCTTTACGGGGTTTAGGAGTTTACTAATTTAACTTTATATGCATTTAGTTGGGCTGCTCACGAGACTCGGAGATTCCTGATCCGACCCGAAGTCTTGTCCCAAAAGAATCAGGACTTAGAAAATCTATTGACTTTGACTTTTCCCGTGCTGTTCTGTCATGTATTTTTTCTTTTGTGACAGTTCTAGATCTTAAGTAATTTCCATCCCGAGAATCGTCCCATCCTAAAAAACCAATACTAGAACCAAGAATATATATATATATATATATATATATATATATATAACATGAAGATGCCACCAATTCTGCTACTGCCCATTCAATTCCAACACACCTATTGCTGTTCCGACGAGTTCCAGGCCACCTCACGTCATTTCAGCCGTGTTTAGTTATGTCCAGCCATTGTCCGTCGCACTTCTGGTTGCCTCCACCATGTCTCAGATGCCACCAGCCTTTTGGTTTGTTTTTCTGACAAGAATTGAGTGATTAATTATTATTATTATTATGTGTCTCATTCAGTTTTGTTGAGTATTGGTTGTGGTGTTGTGGTTGGGCCAAATGTGTGCGCCGAATGTGTTACAGTCTATTTTGTATAGCTTGCTTGTTTGAAATATTTATATGTATTTATGCTTAATATATTATATTAATTAATGGTATTAAAGATGGCACAATCCAGCAGTAAACAAAAAATACAATAAATTGAAGATGATCACATCTCAAATGATCAAAGTACTGGTAAATCCAATCATCATCCTTTCACGAACCCTCGTATTGTTACGGCAGGTTCTTCAATTCCAATTGTAAAAGAAAGTCAAGGTAGATCTGAACCTCAAGCTCATAAAAAGTATAAGTCTGCTGTTTGGGAAACTTATGAGATATTAGTTGATTCAGAGGGAAATGAAACTAGTAGGGCAGCTTGTATATGGTGTAGGAAAGAATACGTGGCAAAAATTGATCAAGGTACTTCGGGTTTATGGAAATACTTTAGAAAGACTTGTAAGAAATTTCCCCACAAAAAAAGAATTAATAGAAGCTCACGAAGGTAAAAACAAGTCACAATCTTTGTTGAGTTTCACTAAAGGTACAAGTTCAAGGGATAAAAATTTAACTTGTTGGCAATTTGATCAAAACTAGTTAGGGAGGCTTTGGTGAAAATATTCATAAAAGATGAATTGCCTTTTTGTTTTGTTGAGAGGGATGAGTTTAAGGAGTTTTGTGAAGCTAGTGTGCCTCAATTTTAAATTCCATGTTGGCACTCTATACTGAGAGATTGTTTTTCTTTTTTTGTGAAGGAAAAGAAGAAATTATTAGATAGCATATCATCTCATTGTTGTAGAGTTTCATTGACTACCGAAAATTGGACTAGCATTCAAAATTTGTCTTATATATGTTTGACTGTTCATTTCATTGATTCTCAATAGAATATGTATAAAAGGCTTTTGAACTTTTGTGTAATTAAAAGTCATTTTGGTGTTAATATTAGAAATTCTATTGAGTTTTGAATGAATGAATAGGGTTTGAGAAAGTTGATGTGCATTACTATTGAAAATGCATCAAATAATGATGTTGAAGTTGAACAATTGAAAAAAAGGCTTGTGAAGAAAAGTGTTGTACCTTTGAGAGGCGAGCATTTTCATATGAGATGTTGTGCTCATATCCTAACCTTAATTGTCAGATATGGTATTGCAGTAGTTGAGGGTGCTATTCCAAAAATTAGAGGTGTGGTGAAATATGTGAGGAGCTGTCCTAAAAGATTAGATATGTTTAAGTTATGTGTTGAAGAAGCAAACTTGACATAAGAATTTTCATTGCATTTAAAATATCAAACTTATATAAAATACCAACTTATTTGATATTTTATATCAAAATTAATTCAACTTATTTGATTCTACAAACTGATATAAAATATCAAAATGAATTTGATAAGTTGGAGGATAGAGACAAATGGTTTTTGAAGTAGTTTGGTTCAAACGTTCCAACTGAGAGAGAATGAACAAATGCCAAAATTTTGGCTCCTTTCTTGAAAACATTTTATGAGGTAACTTGTAAAAATTCTGGCTCATAATATTCCACCTCTAGTGTTTATTTTCTTGAGATTATTCGAATTTGAAAAAAAATTGAGCTTTGTGAAAATAGTAGAGATACAATGGTGTCTGAAATGGGTATGAAAATGAGGCATAAATTCAACAAATATTGGTGTTCTCTTCAGTCAACAAATATTATGCTTTTTGTAGCAGTAGTATTGGATCCTAGATATAAGCTCAAATATCTCAAGGTTAAGTACACTTAGCATTATGGAGAGGAATTGCTAAAAATTTGGTGAAAAAGGTTATAAATGTTTAAATGAGATGATGGATGATTATAAAGATTTAAATGAAGATTAATCAAAAGAAGATGATTATAAAGATTTATGTGAGGAGCAGTACTAAAAGATTAGATATGTTTAAGTTATGTGTTGAAGAATCAAACTTGATATTTGGATCTTCATTGCAATTAGATTGCCTACAAGATGGAATTGAACTTATTTGATGCTACACACTGATATAAAATATCAAAAAGAATTTGATAAGTTGGATGACAAAGACAAATGGTTTTTAAAAATGTTTGGTTCAAACGTTCGAACTGAGAGAGACTGAAAAAACGCCAAAATTATTGCTCGTTTCTTGAAAACTTTTTATGAGGTAACTTGTAAATTTTCTGGCTCATAAAATTCTATCTCTAGTGTTTATTTTTCTGAGATTATTCGAATTTTGATAAAAATTGAGCTTTCTGAAAATAGTAGAGATACAATGGTGTCTGAAATGGGTATGAAAATGATGCATAAATTCAACAAATATTGGGGTTCTCTTCAGTCAACAAATATTATGCTTTTTGTGGTAGTAGTGTTGGATCCTAGATATAAGCTCAAATATCTCAAGGTTACGTACACTTGGCATTATGGAGAGGAATTGGCTAAAAATTAGGTGAAGAATGTTATAAATGCTTTAAATGAGATGATGGATGATTATAAAGATTTAAATGAAGATGAATCAAAAAAGATGATTTCTCTTCTACTGTGTTGAATAAAAATTACGATTTCTTTGATGGTAGTGATACTTATGTTGATGATTTTTTTTGTTGAATTGGAGAAAGAACAAGAAGTTGCAGCTTTGGAAGAGATGGATAGGTACTTGGAGGACAAACTTGAAAAAAATAGAATTGATTTTGATATTCTAGACTGGTGGAAGGTAAATGAGGTTGGGTATCCTTCTTTGGCAAATATAGCAAGGGATGTATTTGCTATCCGAGCATCTTCTGTGGCCTATGAATCTACATTTAGCACTGGGGGGAGAACTTTAGATAAATTTAGGAGTTCTTTGACACCTATTACAGCTGAGGTTCTCATATGTCTACAATATTGGTTTAGAAGCTCAAACAAACCTATTGAAATTGATGAATTAGTTCAAGAACTTGATGATAATGAATCAGGTTAGTATACAAATCTCGTAAATTTTAATTTCACTTTTACTTATTTTATTCATTCAATTTAATAAAAATATGGTTCAAATATAATTTTCAGAGGGGTCACAAGATCCAAATATTCTTCCAACTATAGTTGGCCAACTAAATTTCGAATGGGTGTATTAAATTTTATAAGGTAATATTTTGTTTTTTTATTACTCTTTCATCTTATAAATTTATGTCTACATGATTAAAACGTTTTCATCTCTAGTTGTCCTTCTACTGTGGAGGAAGAAAAGGGAGTAGTTGTAGAAGAGATAATTAATTGGGTTTGGATTTTCGTTGCTGTCCCGGGACGGACCTTTGAAATGATTATTATCATGGTTGTTATTAGTTGTATTTTTTTTGTTATATTAAGCTGCCTAATTTTAGCAATTACTTAAGTAGTAATTGCTGCTACCAATGTTTGTGGTCATCTTTAGCTATTCCTTAATATTTTAAGTAATTGTTTAAAAAATGTAGTATTGCTATTATGGTTAACTTTCACTCGGCTGAACAAAGCCAACTTGTGACAAAACAAAGAACCAAATTAAGCACACAACTCAGTCTCATTCTATTTAACATTTCAATCCTTTTCTGCACATCAATTCTTTTGACAAGGTAATCGAACTCGTTTGTGGTATTCAGCCTATTTGAAAGATATATAACTAAGGAATTATAAATGGTACAACAAAAAGTTTCAACATGAACTAACTTGGCCGGTTTGAATAAAATAAATTGAAAAAAAATGTCTGAACTCCGTTCCGTCTCGGAACCATTTTATTTTACCCAAAATCCCTGATCTCCGTCCCGTCCCGTACCGATATTTTCAACCTATGGGATGGGTCTGGATATTCAAAAAAAAATTTTATAACTATGGGAAGGGACTGGAGATTTGTAATCCCCATCCCATCTCGTCCGATGAGCACCCCTAGCATTTAGTGGTTTATAGGTTTTATTTAAAAAATAAAATAACAAAAAATTTAATATAACCTTTGAAACTATAACGATTTTTAAATTTTTTTTAAAATGTGAATACTATATTTAGTTATGATAATCTTAATAATTATATATCATGTAAATTCAATATAAACAATTATATTAATATATATTATAATAATGATCATACAAAAGATTAATAAACAATTATTAATAAGATTAAGATTGTTTAAAATATATTCACAAAACATAAAATGATTCAAAATCAAAGTGAAATATTTTACTAAATATTAATTTTAAATTTTTACAATTTTGTATCCATTTATAAGCTTATATATTTTTTGATGAAAAATAAATTATTTAAATTATATTTATCTAACTATTAATTTATTTTTTAATTTATATTTCTATAAAAATAAACTAATAAATAATTAAAATGTATATATAAAAGTATAATGAATACTAATAAAAATGAGATTTATGATTTATTATTTAGTGTATACATATTTAATGGTTTAAGGTTATTCTAGTTTTGGGGTTAATGAGTATATTGATTTATATGTTTACACATTTAGGTTTTATTTATTGATATATAAGTTTTATTTAATCAATGAAATAACAAAAAAATTATTTTTATGAATTTTCGTGATATTCAAAGGTTATAACGTTTGAAAATATAATAATTTTTTAATAGTTATAAAATATGAATACAATACTTAGTTATAATAATCTTAATAATTATATTTGATGTAAATTTAATATAAAAAATTTTATTATTATATATTATTTTGATGATCAAAAAATAAATTAATAATCTATTATTAATAAGATAGATATTAATTAAAATATATTTGCAGAACCCAAATTAATTTAAAATCAAAGTAAATTATATTACTAAACAAAATTTTAAATTTTTGAAATTTTGTTTATTTTTATAAGCTTATATTTTTTTTCTTAAAAAATTATTTATTTAAATTATATATGTCTCACTCATTATTTATTTTGTAATTAATATTTCTATAAAAATAAACTAAAAAATAATTAAAATGAATATTTAAAATTATAATGAATACAAATAAAAATGATATTTATCATTTTTTATTTAGGTTATATAGGTTTAATGGTTTAAGTATTAAGGGGGTTTTGGGGTTTAGGAGTCTAGAGATTTAAATGTTTAGGAATTTAGTGGCTTATAAGTTTTATTTAAATAATAAAATAAAAAAAAATTATTCTTAATATTTTTATATCCTCATGGATATGAAAAGTATCAATTCTTTCTTTTTTATATTAAATAAGTTATGTATACAAGCTCGCAAAACCCAAAAAGGTGTAAATGAATCATATTCAAATGTATAAAAGGTTTTAATCATTGCTCAAAATATTAGACTTGCATATTGTCACTTTAGGTCACAAATCAAAGGAAAAAACCATAGTGATATTTCCAATCCCAAGAATTTTAGCAATAGAAAGCTATAAAGAGTAGTACTCGAGCTTTAACTATTTCTAGGGTCATGACTTTTGCTCTTGAGGAATGTCCAAAGTTACAATCATTTCTAGTGCAATGACTTTACAATATAAAGATAAAATGCACAAGCTATGGTCATATCCAATAATGTGACCCAGTATTATAGTGATTAAAAATGTATTCATGATCATTCTTAGTGCCATAACAATATGTTCAAGAGAGAGACACAAGTTATGGTATATTTTCATCAATATGATTTTGTGTTCTAGAGAAAATATACAATCATGACCATTGCTAATGCTACAATAATCTAAAGCAAGAAAAGACTGAATCCATAACTCACCCCTTGAGTCATGACTTTGTGTTAAATATACAAAAAGATAAATCTGTGACATTCCTAAAAGTTGTTAATTTCAATTTAAATTTAACACTTAGTCATTTGATTATAAAAGTGCAAAACATTAGATTTAGGATATAGGGTTTATGGGTTAGGGTTATAGTTTATGGTTTAAGGTTTAGGATTTAAAGTTTAGGGTTTATGGTTTTTTTTTGTTTTTTATTTCGAAAATACACACTTTATTTATCATTTAGGCACCCGACTTACAAGAGACTAAAAAGCTGACTAATCTATGTCAGCCCACGAAATCCTATGCACCTTAATGATTCTATGCATAAAATACATAAAAAACATAATGCCTAATAATTCCAAGCATACGAATACAACTAAAATCACCTGGCATTCCCAGACTATAGAGTTGGCATTGAGTCATTATGTGCACTACATCCTTTCCATTCGGATTTGTCCAAGCCTTTTGGAGGAACCTGAATGATGCACCATATTAAAACTATGCAAATATAAGATTGTACATGTGCGTGGCATGCAGCATCAAGCATTTGCCTGTGTCATTGCTATGCAATGGAATACATGTAAAACTTAATACCCATAAATCCACAAGTCAATATCTATGGAACTTTGTCAATTCATTCTCACCTCTGAATCCCACATTCTTTTGCTCCAATGATCCTCAAAAGAGTATCTCTTGGGTTAGAATGCTTCCTCATTGAGCTCCAAGGAGTGGCTGTATGTTGCACCAACAAAATATCAAAAAATATGCATGCATCGGTGAGCATGTGTGATGAGGTCGATCTCATAGTCTACTTATCTACGCGTACAACCAAGCTAGAATACAAATAAAATTACAAAATGCTATAAAGATGGGTCTTCTATTCCACGGAGTGTAGCATCGCCTAATGTTTATTTACAAAATGCATTAGTGGGCCCCACTTATAGATACTCATGGGTCCAGTGGCCCTCGTTGCATGCTACATAGAGAACACACAAGATTGTGTGTGTGAGTATGTCATGATCCGTCTTTACAAGTACATTGTGCATCCAAAGTCCAAAATACGAATAAGACTACAAACATAAACTACAAGTTTGAATCTTTGGCTCCCGTGCGGCTAGTCTGGTCTCCATTGCTTACTTGCCCTACTTGGTGATGCTTAGGATTTTGTCGTGTCTCCAATTAATCATGGATTACCCGCTACTCCTATTGGGCGATGGTTGTGTGGCCCTCTATGCTGCATTATACGGCTAATGGGAACCACTCCTAGCTACTCCTGGGTTTACTCCCGACCACTTTGCTCGGTCTCGTCAGTTGTCTGAATATTATCATCCCGGCTTGCTAGTGGGGCCCTCTACAAGCTAGTTGCCCCTACTTCTGGCTGCTTCCAGGACTTTCTGGCCCCTATAAATGCTACACCAAAATGGACAAGAATATGTGCATGTGTGCACTGTGGTCCATCACTATGTGTGTGTGGTGCAGCATTATCAGGGTTTAGGAGTTTAGTAATTTAAGTATTTAGGTATTTTGTGGTTTATATGTTTTATTTAAATAATTAAATAACAAAAGAAATTATTTTTATGATTTTTTCTCATTTTCATGGTTATAACCATTGAAAATATTATAATTTTTAATTTTTTTTCAAATGTTAATACAATATTTAATTATAATAATCATAAAAATTAAATATCATGTAAATTCAATATAAATAATTTTATTGATCGATATTATAATACTGATCATTAAATAGATTAATAAACTATTATTAATAAGATAGATATTAATTAAAATATATTTGCAAAACCTAAAACGATTCAAAATCAAAGTAAAATATATTACTAAATAATAATTTTTTATTTTTAAATTTTTGATTCTTTTTATAAGGTTATAAATTTTTTTGATGAAGATAAATTATTTACATTATATTTGTCTCATTCATAATTTTATCTTGCAATAAATATTTCTATAAAAATAAGCTAATAATTAATTAAAATGAATATTGAAATTATAATGAATATAAATAAAAATGAGATCTATGTTTAATTATTTAGGGTATACCGGTTTAATGGTTTAAGTATTTAGGAGTTTAGGAGTTTAGTAATTTAAGTGTTTAGGCAATTAGTTGTTTATATGTTTTATTTAAAGAATGAAATAACAAAAAAATTATTTTTCAAATTTTTTATCAATTTTGAATGTTATAACCTTTATAAATATTATATAAGTTTTAAATTTTTTTCAAATGTGAATACAATATTTAGTTTTAATAAACTTAATAATTTTATATCATGTAATTAAAAAATAATCAATTTTATTGATAGATATTAATAAACTAAGTATAAATATAAATATAATAATGATCAAAAAATAAATTAATAAACTTTTATTTATTGATAGATATTTATCTATTATTTCTAAATACTTAAACCTTTAAAGTTGGTTTAAATGTTTAAGTAGTTAAGGGTTTTGGGGTTTAGGAGTTTCAATGATTTAAGCATTAGTAGTTTATAGTTTAATATAAACAATAAAATAACAAAATTTATTTTTGTGATTTTATCTCATTTTCAAAGATGATAACCTTTAAAAATATAATAATTTATTAAATTATTGTCAATGTAATATAATATTTAAGAATTGCATGATTTCGAAGCAAATGGGCATAACTACCTTCAACATATCGGATTAACCCGATTCAAAAAGCCATGGATCAAGGACTCGTAGATCTACGACTTTGTGTTTACAATATCCAAATAATTTATGTGGAGTGCGATATTCTGGGACGAATTGGACACGACACTGTGTTTGTGGGGATGTTTGTAATTTGAGATAAATGCAGTTCACCACCAAGGTTTAAAGAAAATTCTACCTACCAAGGATAAAGAATTGTTTGATTTACAACCAAAGACGTTGGATAAAGAATCAAGATAATAATTCAACTCATAAAGAGAAACTTCATTCATTCAAACACAATCACCCTTACAAATTAGATTGTCTCCTTATATAGAGATTAGACTTGGAATAAAACAAATAAAAAAATGGTAAATAGAAGTCTTCTCTTCAGCATTCAAAATTCCTCCTAATAATAACACAAATATCCACTTCCAAATAATATTAAATCACTATGAAAATTATCCTGAATAACTCCCTTTGATATAGCATCGATCAATAATGAATTTAATATTGGGATCATCTTTCCTTAATCCATCGTAGCAAATTGTAACCAAAGTTAGTCTTGACATGAATAAGTACCGATAGTGGATGCTTTGCCGAAAGAATCTACTCAAGACTTAAGGATTGATTAATAGTCTCGAATGCCTTCGCATCAGATTGAGAAAGACAGAGAGATAAAAAGTCAGAGAGAAAGAGAGACTGAGAGAGGAGATGGAGACAGGAAACATAGAGAAGAAAGTGAGTAGGAGAGAGAGAAAAAAACCGAAATATAGAGAGACATAGAGATAGAAAAATAGATAGGAAAAGAGATAGAGAGACAGAGACATAGAGATAGAGAGATAAAGACAAATAGACAAATAGACAGAGAGACAACAAGATAGAGAGACAAATATTAGAAAGACTAACAATAAAGACAGAGAGATAGAGACCGAGAGATGGATAGATATAAAGATAGATAACAGATAGACGAGAGACACAGAGACAGAGAGACAGAAAGACAAATAAAGAGATTGTTAGATAGTGAAAAGAAAGAGAGAGACAAATAAATAGATGATAGAGAGATAGAGAGATAGAGAGATGAGAGATAGAGAGAATAGGGATAAAGAGGTAGAGAGTGTAGAGAGATAGAGATATAGATAGATAGCGAGATAGATAGACAAAGATATGATAGGAAGAGACATAGCAAAGTTAGAAAGATAGAGAGAGGAGAGAGAAGAGAGAGAGAGAAGAGAGAGATAGACAGAGAGATAGAGAAACAGAGAAACAAAGAGACAAAATGACAGAATGACAGAAAGATAGACACATAAAAAGACAGACGCATAAAGAGAAAGAAGATAGATAGAGAGATAGAGAAAGAGAGATAGAGTGATAGGGAGACATAAAGTGAGAGAGATAGAGAGCTAGAAAGAGAGAGATATACATAGAAAACGACATAGAGAGAAAGAGACAGAGACAGATAAAGACATATACAAAGTGACAGAAAGATAGATAAACAGAGAGAAAGACAAAAAGATAAAAGATAGAGAGATAGATTTTGTTAGAAATAGTTAACAAAAAATATTGACCGGGAAAAAAGATATGAGATAGATAGACAAAGAGATAGATTGATATAGAGACTGAGAGACAAATAGATAGAAAGACAGAGAAATAGTTAGACAGAGAGATATAGATACAGAAAAACATAGACACAAAGAAATAAGGAGATAGATAAATAAATAATAAAAAGATAGAGAGAGACAGATATAGAGCGATAGAGACAAAAATGTAGAGAGATAAAGAAAAAAAGATAGATAAACATGATATAGATGGGTAGAGAGACATAGACAAAGAGAGTTACAAAAAGAAAGAGAAAGATAGATAGAGATACACAAATAGATAAAGAGAGAGAGAGTGATAGTGAAACAGAGACATTGACAAATGATAGATAGACAGAGAGATGGACACACAAATAGATAGGGAAATTAAGAGACAGATAGATAAAGATAGATATACAAAGACAGAGAGATAGAAAGATAGAGAGATATGAAATAGAAATACACAAAGACATAGGGATAGAGAGAAAGGTATAGAAAGATAGAGAGACAAAGAGACCCTGTTATAGATAGGTATAGTAACAAACACACAAATTGAGAGAGTGAGAGAGGTTAATATAAAAGATAGAAACAAAAAGGCAAATTGATTGATAGACAGACAAAGAGACAAGTGAGAGAGTGTTACTGATAAATAGAAATTACAGAGGCAAAAAGACAGATAAAAATACAAGGAGTTAGAGAGAAAGAGATTGAGAGAAAGAAAGATAAACAAAGATAAAGAAGACAGATAAAAAGTGAGATTGAGACATAGATATAGAGACAAAAGATATAGAGAGATAGAGAGACAGAGCTAGAGAGAGAAAGATATAAAGATAAAGAGATAGACAAAGAAAATAGTGAGATAGAAAGATAGAAAGAAAGAGAGATAGAGAGATTAAAGATGGAGAGATAGAGAGATTAAAGAGGAGAGATAGAGAGATTAAAGATAGAGAGAAAGAGAGATAGAGAAAAAGAGAGAGAGAGAGATAGATAGATAGAGAGAGAGATATTATATATATATATATATATATAGAGATATAAATATATATAGAGTGAAAAAGTCAAATAGAGAGACTGAAAGAATGATAGAATGAGAGACTGAAAGACTAATAGACAAAAAGGCAGAAAGAATGAGAGACTGAAAGACTAATAGACAAAAAGACAGAAGATTGAGAGACAAAAGAGATAGAGAGACCAAGCAATAGAAAGAAAGAGACACAAAGAGACAAGGACACAGAGATAGAAAGATATAGATAGAGATAGATAATAGATAGATAGATAGAGAAAGAGAGAGAGAGGATAGACATAGAGTAAAATTGATAGATAGACTGAGAAATAATGAAATAAATATATAAAGAGATTGAGAGAGAAAGAAAGATAGAGAGACAGGTAGATAGAGAGACAAAGACAAAAAAGAGACAAAAAGATAGACGATAAACAATAAGACTGAGATTGAAAGACTAAAAGAGAGAGGAGAGATAGATAAATAGACAAGAGATGAGATTAGAGAGAGAAAGAATAGAGACGGAGAGACTAAGAAATAGAGAGATAAATTGACAGAGATAGAGATAAAGTGAATAGAGAGATAATAGAAGACAAAAATGGAGAGATAGAGATGGATAAAAAGAGAGATATAAAGATAAAGATATAGAGATTGAAAGACAGAGAGAAAGAGAGGTAGATAGATAGACGGACAGAGAGAGAGAGAGATATATATAATATATATATATATAAAGAAGAGATAAATATTAAAGAGGGGGGAGAAAGAGAGCGAAAGAATAGTGATAAATATAGATACAGAGAGAAAGATAAAGAAAGAGACAGAGAGAGATAGAGAGAGTATATATATATATATAAAATAGTGAGAGAAGGGATGTATAGATATATATATATATATATATATATAAGATAGACAAACAAATAGACAGAGATAGAGAGACACAAGATAGATATAGTGACAAAGACAAAGAGACAAAGACAAAGAGATAGAGACAAAGAGACAAGACAAAGAGATGAGACAAAGAGACAAAGACAAAGAGATAGAGACAAAGACATAGAGAGACTTAAAGATTGAAAGTTAAATGCAGAGAGATAGATAGTGAGAGAGAGTGGAAAAGAAAGACAAAGACAGACAGATAAGATCGATAGAGAGAGACACACAAAGATACATATAGATAGAGAGATAGATAGAGGAAAGAGAGAGAGAGAGAGATAGAAAGGCTCATTATGAGTGAGTAGATAGAGATCAAACATATAGAGGAGAGAAAAAGAGATAGAATGATTACGAGAAAAAGACCTGATGCTGGTGCTGGGTCGTGACTTCTAGAGAGAGAAAATCTCGTTTATAGAGAGAGAAAACCGCCATCTTTGCTCAAATTAGGCTCCTTTCATGCTGAAAATGGAGCAAAACGGCTTATTTTCAAGAATAAGTCCTTTTCCTTGATAAAAAAGGAGCCCACGCCTCCCACGCTCATTCGAAAAAAAACGGAAGTCCCGCTATCATATTTTCACCCGAGAGATGAGGAAGTTACATGCGCCTTATGACACATGCTCGTTTGGGAAGTTCTCCCACGGCAGGCCTCGCCCGAGCGAAATACTTCAGTTTATCTCCTCTCTAAAGCTCACGGGTAAGGTAAAGTTGGCAGATTACGATGCACACCATGTTTTTTTGCAGTGCTTCTCGAACGAGGACTTCTATCGTTTATGGCATAGAGGAATTTCGCAAGTTACGGCTATCCTATGCGAGTGCTAAGATGGACGAAGAACTTGTATCCAACGGAGGAGGCTCCCCTTGCCCCGGTATGGTTCCTTTGCCAACCTCCCCATATATTTGTTTAATGCCCATTCTCTCTATGCTATCTCTTCTTGTTTGATATACCATTGATTCGTGATGAGGCCACGGTATCTATGACAGACCAAGCCAAGCTCGCCTGTGAGTGCAACTCCTCACACTTCCCCTAGCAGAATATGGAAAAGGTGAGGGAAGTGGGCAAATGAGGATTTTGGCAAATGTTACACCTAAAAATTTGCCCCCATACTACCTTCTGTAAAAGACTGGGGCATGATATGGCTTGTGTAAAATGGAACAGAATACAATAGGTGAGGTGCAATGGCAGGAAGGAAGAAGAAGTAGGTTGAAAAATGGATAAGAAAAGAGGTGAGTGCTTGAACATGGAATATGCAAGCTTTAGAGGATGAAGAAGAGGAAAGTAGGAGGAGAAGGGAAATCTAAATGGAGGAGGGAAGAACTATATAGAAGTAAGTTTAGAGATAGAAATGAGGAGTATAAGGAAGAGGTTGGGAGGAAGTGAATAGTTAGACGAAGAGAGGTAGAAAAAATAAATCTAGAAGGGTATTAAAAAGAAAAATTAGAGGATTAAGTTGGATAGATGAAGACCTCCTTGATTTTCCGAAGAAGAATCACAAGTATTAAGTTCCCCCCATTCGGTATACTAGAAGTAAAGGAAAAAATT
>JAREIK010003798.1:65414-96537 GCA_029783825.1 Sapria himalayana
TTTTAAGGTTATCATCTTTGAAAATAAGATAAAATCAAGAATAAATTCTTTGTTATTTATTGTTTATATAAAAGCTATAAACTACTAAATGCCTAAATGCTTAATCATTAAACTCCTAAACCCCTAAAGCCCAAAACCCTTAAATACTTAAACATTTAAACCATCTTTAAAGGTTTAAGTATTTTATAAATAATATATAAAATATCTATCAATAAATAATAGTTTATTAATTTATTTTTGATCATTATTATATTTATATTTATATTTATATCTATATTTATTTTATTAATATCTATCAATAAAATTAGTTATTTTTAATTTACATTTGAAAAAATTTAAAAAATTATTATTTTTATAAAGGTTATAACCTTCAAAATTTATAAAATATTTTTAAAAATAATTTTTTTGTTATTTCATTATTTAAATAATACATATAACTACTAAATGCCTAAACACTTAAACCATTAAATCGGTACACACTAATTAATTAATCATAAATCTCATTTTTATTTGAATTCATTATTATTTCAATATTCATTTTAATTATTTATTAGTTTAATTTTATAGAAATATTAATGACAAAATAAAATTATGAATGAGACATAAAAATGTAAATAATTTATGTTCATCAAATAAATTTATAAGCTTATAAAAAGAATCAAAAATTTAAAAATAAAAAATTCTTATTTAGTAATTTATTTAACTTTGATTTTGAATCATTTTAGGTTCTACAAATATATTTATTTAATCTCTATCTTATTAATAAAAGTTTATTAATCTATTTTATGATTAGTATTATAATATCGATCATTAAATTATTTATATTGAATTTACATGATTTAATTTTATGATTATTATAATTAAATATTGTATTAAAAATTAAAAGATGTAATAAGATTATTATAATAAGATTATTATTTTTATAAAAGAGTAAAATTTTAAAAATTAAAAAGTATTATCCAGTAATATTTTTTACTTTAATTTTGAATCAATTTGAGTTACGTAAATATTTTTTAATTATATTTATCTTATTATTAATAGTTTATTAATTTAATTTTTGATCATTATTATAAAAAATCTATCAAAAAAAATTGTTCATATTGAATATTATATGATATATAATTATTAAAATTATTATAACTAAATATTGTATTCACATTTCAAAAAATTTTAAATATTATTATATTTTCAAATAACCTATGAAAATGACAAAAAATTACAAATTTTTTTTTTGTTATTTTATTGTTTAAATAAAACCTATAAACCACTAAATGCCTAAAAACATAAATCGCTAAACTCCTAAATGACAAAACTTCTAAATACTTAAACTATTAAATTGTATACATTAATAATAAATCATTAATCTCATTTTAATTTTTATTAAGTGTAATTTTAAATTTTTATTTTAATTATTTATCAGTTTATTTTTATAGATATATTAATTACAAAATAAATTATTAGTGAGACATATCTATTTTAAATAATTTATTTTTATCAAAAAATATATATGCTTATAAAAAGAGGCAAAATTTTTTAAAAAAAATTTTTTTATTTTGTAATATATTTTATGTTAATTTTGAATTATTTTAGTTTTTACAATTATATTTTAATTTATATCATTCTTATTAATAATAGTTTATAAATTTTTTATTGATCATTATTATAATATCTATTAATAAAATTATTTATATTGAGTTTACATTATATATAATTATTAAAAATATTATAACAAATATTATATTAAAATTTATAAAAAATAAAAATTATTATATTTCAAAGTTTATCCCCTTAAAAAATTAAAAAAAAAACAAAAAATTTAATTTTTTGTTTTTTAATTCTTTAAATAAAAACTATAAATCACTAGAGTCCTAAACACTTAATTCACTAAACCCCAAAACACCTAAATACTTAAACCATTAAACTTGTATATCCTTAAAAATAAATAATAAATCTCAATTTTATTTGTATTCATTATAATTTTAAATATTCATTTTAATTATTTATTAGATTATTTTAATAGAATTATAAATTATAAATAAATTATGTGGAAGACAAATATAATTTAAATAATTTACTTTTAATAAGAAAAAATATAAACTTATAAAAAGAAGCAAAACGTCAAAAAATGTATTATTTACTATTATATTAAACATTGATTTTGAATAAATTTAAGTTTTGCAAATATATTTTAAAAAATATCTATATTATTAATAATAGTTTATTAATTTATTATTTGATCATTAATATAATATCTATCAATATAATTGTTTATATTGAATTAACATGATATATAATTATTAAGATTATCATAACTAAATATAGTATTCCCATATAAAAAAAATTTAAAATTTTTATATTTTCAAAGGTTATAACCATCAAAAATTAGAAAAATAACAAAAATAAATTTTCTGTTATATCAATGTTTAAATAAAACTTATAAACCTTTAAATGACTAAATACATAAATCTCTAAACTCCTAACCCCGAATCCCTTAAATACATAAACCTTTAAACTCGTAAACCTTAAATATAATTTAAATAATTTATAGAAATATTAATTACAAAATAAATTATGAGTGACAAATATAATTTAAATAAAATATTTAAAACAAAAAAAAATATAAGCTGATAAAATGATGCAAAAACTAAAAAAAATTTTATATCTATCATTTTAGGTTTTTTAATTATTTTTTAATTTATATCTATCATATTAATAATAGTTTATTAATTTATTTTTTGATAATTGATATAATATTATCAATAAAATTATTTATATTTAGTTTATATTATATATAGTTATAATAATAATTATTACTAAATATTGTATTCACATTTTAAAAAATTTTATAATTATTATATTTTCAAATGTTGACATTTGAAAATTTGAAAAAATATCAAAGATAAATTTTTTATTATTTCATTGTTTAAATAAAAGTTATAAACCATTAAATGCCTAAATACTTAAATCAATAACTTCTAAATCTCGAAAACCCTAAATAGATACATTTTTTAAACATGTATATCCTAAATAATAAGTAATAAATCTCATTTTTATTTTTTTCATTATAATATTAAATATTCATTTTAATTATGTATTTGTTTAATTTTATATAAATATTAATTACAAAACAAATTATTAGTTAAACAAATATAATTTATATAAATTATTTTTCAACAAAAAAATATAGATAAACTTATTAAAAGAATAAAAAAATTAAAAACAAAAAATTATTATATATTAATATATTTTACTTTGTTTCTAAATCAATTTAGGTTTTGTAATTATATTTTAATTGATATCTAACTTATTAATAATAAATTATTAATTTATTTTTTGATCATTATTAGAATATTTATCAATAAAAATATTTATATTTAATTTATATGATATATAAATTTAATAATTATTATAACTAAATATTGTATTCACTTTTGAAAAAAATTTTAAAATTATTATATTATCAAAGATTATAACCTTTGAACATGTGAATAAACAAAAAAAAAATTTTATTATTATTTCATTCTTTAAATAAAACCTATAAATCACTAAATGCCTAAACACTTAATTCACTAAACTACAAAATCCCAATACCCCTATATTGATAATCGTTTAAATGGGTTGACCCTAAATAATAATTAATAATTCTCATTTTTATTTATTTTCATTATAATTTAAAAAATTCATTTTGATATTTTAGTTTTTTATTTATATTTATTTATTAAATATAAAATAAATTATGAGTTAAAAATATAATTTATAAATTTTATTTTACATCAAAAAAATAGATATGCTTATAAAAAGAATAAAAATTTAAAAACAAATAATTAATATTAAGTAATATATTTTTCTTTGCTTTTGAATCATTTAAGGTTTTGATATTATATTTCAAGTAATATCAATCTTATTCATAAAAGATTTTTAATTTATTTTTTGATAATTATTAGAATATCTATCAATAAAATTGTTTATATTGAATTTCTATTATATAAAATTATTATGATTATTATAAATAAATATTTATTCACTTTTGAAAAAAATTTAAAAATTATTATATTTTCAAAGGTTATAACCTTTGAAAATATCAAAAAATAATAAAAATAATATTTTTTTATTTTTTTTAAATAAAACCTATAAACAACTAAATGCATATAGAGTTAAATTAGTAAACTCCTAAACCCCGTAATGCCTAAATACATAAACCATTAAACTGCTATATACTACTTAATAATTAATAAATCTAATCTTTATTTCTATTTATTATAATTTTAAATATTCATTTTAATTATTTATTATTTTATTTTTATAGAAATATTTATTACAAAATAAAGTATGAGTGTGACAAATATAATTTAATTAATTTATTTTTAATAAAAAAAATATACATTATAAAAGAAGTAGAAATTTAAAAATTAAAAATTATTATCTAGTAATATATTTTACTTTAATTTTGAATAAAATTGGGTTTCGTAAATATTTTTTAATTAATATCTAACTTTTTATTAATAGTTTATTAATTTAACTTTTGATCATTATTATTTTATCTATCTATAAAATTGTTTTTATTGAATTTATATGATATATAAATATTAATATTATTAAAACTAAATATTGTATTAACATTTCGAAAAATTGTAAATATTATTATATTTTTAAAGGTTATAATCTATGAAAATGATAATTAATTATAGAAAATTTTTTTGTTATTTTATTTTTTTATATAAAACCTATAAACCACTAAAATCCTAAAAACATAAATCGCTAAACTCCTAATGACAAAACCTCTAAATACTAAAACTATTAAACTAGTATACATTAATAATAAATCTTAAATCTCATTTTAATTTTTATTCAGTATAATTTTAAATTTTTATTTTAATTATTTATCAGTTTATTTTTATAGAAATATTAATTACAAAATAAATTATTAGTTAGATGGATCTAATTTAAATTAAACTGGTATCCCTAAATAATAAATAATAAATCTCATTTTTTTTTCATTATAATTTTAATTATTTATTTGTTTATTTATATATAAATATTAATTACAAAATAAATTATGAGTTAGACAAATATTATTTATATTAATTATTTTTCATAAAAAAAATATAGATAAACTTATTAAAAGAAGAAAAAATTCAAAAACAAAAAATTATTATATAGTAATATATTTTTCATTGCTCCTGAATCTTTTTAAGTTTTGTAATTATAGTTTCATTAATATCTATCTTAATATTAATGGATTATTAATTTATTTCTTGATTATTATTAGAATATTTATCAATAAAAATGTATTTATTGAATTTATATAATATATAAATTTAATGATTAGTATAACTAAATATTGTATTCACATTTGAAAAAAATTTAAAAATTATCATATTATCAAAGGTTATACCTTTGATAATATGATAATTTTTATAAACCACTAAATTCTAGGGGTGCTCATGGGACGGGATGAGATGGGGAGTACAAATCTCCAGTCCATTCCCACAGTTCGGAGATTTTTTTTTGAAGATCCAGACCCGTCCCATAGGTTGCAAATATCGGGATGGGATGGGACGTAGATCGAGGATTTTGGGTAGGAGAAAATGATTCCGGGACGAAATAGAGTTCGGTCATCTTTTTCAATTTATTTTCTTCAAACTGTGCAAGTTATTTCATGTCAAAACCTTTTGTTGTACCATTTATCATTCCGTAGTTATGTATCTTTCAAACTCAAATTGGGCGAATTTTGTTTTGTCAAATAGGCTGAATACCACAAACGAGTTCCATTACCTTGTCAAAAGCTTTGATTGTAGAAAAGGATAGAAATGTTAAATAGAACAGGACCAAGTTGTGTGCTTAATTTGGTTCTTTGTTTTGTCACAAATTAGCTTTGTTCAGCCGAGTGAAAGTCAACCATAATAACAATACTACATATTTTAAACAATTACTTAAGATATTAAGGAATAGCTAAAGGTGACCACAAACATTGGTAACAGCAATTACTACTTAAGTAATTGCTAAAATTAGGCAGCTTAATAAAACAAAAAAAATACAACTAATAACTACGATGATGATAATCATTTCAAAAGTCCATCCCGGAACAGCAACGAAAATCCAAACCAAATTAATTATCTCTTCTACAACTCCTCCCTTTTCTTCCTCCACTGTAGAACGACAACCAGAGATGAAAACGTGTTAATCATGTAGACATAAATTTCAAAGATGAAAGAATAATAATAAAACAAAATATTACCTTATAAAATTTAATACACCCATTCCAAATTTAGTTGGCCAACTATAGTTGGAAGAATATTTGGATCTTGAGACCCCTTTGAAAATTGTAATTGAACCATATTTTTATTAAATTGAATGAATAAAATAAGAAAAAGTGAAATTAAAATTTACAAGATTTGTATACTAACCTGATTCATTATCATCAAGGTCTTGAACTAAAATATCAATTTCAATAGGTTTGTTTGAGCTTCTCAACCAATCTTGTAGACATATAGGAACTTAAGCTGTAATAGGTGTTAAAGAATTCCTAAATTTATCTAAAGTTTTCCCCTCAGTGCTAAATGTAGATTCGTAGGCCACAATAGATGCTTGGATAGCAAATACATCCCTTCCTACATTTGCCAAAGAAGGATACCTAACCTCATTTACCTTCCACTAGTTTAGAACATCAAAATCAATTACTTTTTTTTTAAGTTTGTCCTCCAAGTACCTATCCAACTCTTCCAAAGCTGCAACTTCTTGTTCTTTCTCCAATTCAACAAAAAAAAATCATTAACATAAGTATCACTACCATCAAAGAAATCAATATTCTTCTTAAACACAATAGAAGAGAATACATCTTCTTTTGATTCATCTTCTTTTAAATCTTTATAATCATCCATCATCTCATTTAAAGCATTTATATCTTTTTTCACCAAATTTTTATACAATTCCTCTCCATAATGCTAAGTGTACTTAACCTTGAAATATTTGAGCTTATATCCAGGATCCAACTTATCAAATTCTTTTTGATATTTTATATCAGTTTGTAGCATAAAATATATTGAATTCCATCTTGTAGGACAATCTAATTGCAATGAAGATCCATATGTCAAGTTTGCTTCTTCAACACATAACTTAAATATATCTAATCTTTTAAGACTGCTCCTCACATATTTTACCACACCTCTAATTTTTTGAATAGCACCCTCAACTACTGCAATGCCATCTCTGACAATTAAGTTTAGGATATGAGCACAACATCTAGTATGAAAATGCTCTCCTCTCAAAGGTACAACACTTTTCTTCACAAGTCTTTTTTTCAATTGTTCAATTGCAACATCATTATTTGATGCATTGTCAACAGTAATGCACATCAACTTTCTCAAACCCCATTCATTCATTCAAAATTCAATAGCATTTCTAATATTAACACCAGACTGACTTTTAATTACCCAAAAGATCAAAAGCCTTTTATGCATATTCCATTGAGAATCAATGAAATGAACAGTCAAATATATATATAAGACAAATTTTGAATGCTAGTCCAAGTGTCAGTAGTCAATGAAACTTTACAACAATGAGATGATATGCTATCTAATAATTTATTCTTTTCATTCACAAACAAAGAAAAACAATCCCTCAGTGTAGAGTGCCAAGATGGAATTTTAAATTGAGGCAGACTAACTTCACAAAACACCTTAAAGTCATCCCTCACAACAAAACAAAAAGGCAATTCATATTTTATGATCATTTTCACCAAAGCCTCCCTAACTAGTTGTTGATCAAATTGCCAACAAGTTAATTTGTTATCCTCTGAACTAGTATATTTAGTGAAACTCAACAAAGATTGTGACTTGTCTTTACCTTTGTGAGCTTCTATTAATTCTTTTTTGTGTTGAAATTTCCGACAAGTCTTTCTCAAGTATTTCCATAAACTAAAAGTACCTTGATCACTTTTTGTCAAGTATTCTTTCATGCTCCATATACAAGCTGCCCTACCAGTTTTATTTCCCGCTGAATCAACTAATATCTCATTAGTTTCCCAAACAGCATACTTATACTTTTTATGAGTTTGGGGTTCAGATGTACCTTGACTTTCTTTTACAATTAGAATTGAAGAATCTGCCATAACAATAGGAGGGTTTGTGAAAGGATGATAATTGGATTTACCAGTACTTTGATCATTTGAGAAGTGATCATCTTCAATTTATTGTATTTTTCGTTTACCGCTGGATTGTGCCATCTCCATTGCCATTAATTAATATGATATGATAAGCATAAATACATATAAATATTTCAAACAAGAAAGCTCTACGAAACTGACTATAACACATTCAGCCTACCCATTCGGCCCAACCACAACACCACAACCAATACTCAACAAAACTGACTGAGACACATAATAATAATAATAATTAATCACTCAATTCTCATCAGAAAAACAAACAAAAAGGCTGGTGGCATCTGAGACACGGTGGAGGAAAACTAGGAGTGCAACGAACAAGGGTTTGACTTAACTGAACACGACTAGAATGACGTGAGGTGGCCTGGAACTCGTCGGAACAGCAATAGGTGTGTCGGAATTGGATGGGCCGTAGCGAAATTGGTGGCATCTTTTTGTTATATATATATATATATTCCTGGTTATATTATCGGTTTTTTAGGATGGGATGGTTCTAGGGATGGATATTGCTTAAGATCCAGAACCATCCCAATAGAATTAATACGTGATAGAATAGGACGGGAAAAGTAAAATTCAACGGATTTTCTCAGTTCTTTCGGGACAAGACTTCGGGTCGGGTGACGAATCTCCAAGTCCCGTGAGCAGCCCTAATAAATGCATATAAAGTTAAATCAATAAACTCCTAAACCCCATAATGATAAAATACATAAACCATTAAACCGCTAAATACTACTTAAAAATAAATAAATCTATTTTGTATTGCTATTTATTATAATTTTAAATATTCATTTTAATTATTTATTTGTTTATATATATATAAATATTAATTACAAAATAAATTGAGTTAGACAAATATAATTTATATAAATTATTTTTCATTAAAAAATTATTGATAAACTTTTTAAGAGAAAAAAATTTCAAAACAAAAAATTATTATAGAGTAATATATTTTTATTTTCTTCTAAATCATTTTAGATTTTGTAATTATATTTAAATTGATATCTATCTTATTAATAATAGATTATTAATTTATTTTTTGATCATTATTAAAATATTTATCAATTAAATTGTTTATATTGAATTTATATGATACATAAATATAATGATTATTATAACTAAATATTGTATTCACATTTAAAAAAATTTAAAAGTTTTTATATTTTAAAAGGTTATAACCATTGAAAATATCAAATAGAAATAATAATAAATTTTTTGTTATTTTATTTTTTTAATAATACCTATAAACAACTAAATGCATACACAGTTAAATCAGTAAACTCCTAAACCTCATAATGCCTAAATACATAAACCATTAAACCGCTATATACTACATAATAACTAATAAATCTAATTTTTATTTTAATTTTTTATAATTTTAAATATTCATTTTAATTATTTATAAGTTTATTTTTATAAAAATATTTATTACAAATTAAATTATAAGAGCGACATATATATTTTAATAAATTTATTTTTTATCAAAAAAAATATATGCTTATAAAAGAAGTAAAACTTTAAAAATTAAAAATTATTATCCAGTAATATATTTTACTTTAATTTTGACTCAATTTGGGTTTTGTAAATATTTTTTAAAAAATATCAATCTCTTTATTAATAGTTTATCAATTTAAATTTTGATCATTATTATATTATCTATCAATAAAATTGTTTATATTGAATTTATATGATACATAATTTTTAATTTTATTATAACTAAATATTGTATTCACATTTCAAAAAATTTTAAATATCATTATATTTCTAAGGTTATGACCTATGAAAATGAGAAAAAATTAAATTTTTTTTTGTTATTTTATTGTTTAAATAAAACCTATAAACCACTAAATGCCTAAAAACATAAATTGCTAAACTCCTAAATGATAAAACCTTTAAATAATTAAACTATTAAACATGTATACATTAATAAAAAATCATAAATCTCAATTTAATTTTTATTAAGTATAATTTTAAATTTTTATTTTAATTATTTATCAGTTTATTTTATAGAAAATTAATTACAAAATAAATTATTTGTGAGACAGATCTAATTTAAATAATTTATTTTTCATCAAAAAAAATATATATCCTTATAAAAATAGGCAAAATTCTAAAAATAAAAATTCATTATTTAGTAATATATTATATTTTTATTTTGAATCATTTTAGATTTTGCAAATATATTTTAATTTATATCATTCTTATTAATAATAGTTTATTAATATTTTATTGATCATTTTTATAATATCTATTAATAAAATTATTTATATTGAGTTTACATTATATATAATTATTAAGATTATTTTTACAGAATATTATATTCACATTAAAAAAAATTAAAAATTATTATAATTTCAAAGGTTATAAACTTCAAAAATTAAAAAAATCAAAAAAATTAATTTTTTATTTTTTTATTCTTTAAATAAAAACTATAAATCACTAAAGTCCTAAACACTTAAATTACTAAACCACAAAATACCTAAATACTTAAACCATTAAACTAGTATGTCCTGAATAAAAAATATAATTTTCATTTTTATTTGAATTCATATTAATATTAAATAACCATTTTAATAATTTATTAGTTTATTTTTATAGAATTATAAATTTAAAAAAAATTGTGGAAAACAAATCTAATTTAAATAATTTACTTTTGATAACAAAAAATATAAACTTATAAAAAGAAGCAAACACCAAAGAAATTATTATTTAGTATTATATTTTACTTTGATTTTGAATAAATTTACATTTTGCAAATATATTTTAAAAAATATATATCTTTTTAATAATAGTTTATTTAATTATTTTTTGATCATAAATATAAAATATTTAAATATAATTTTTATATTGAATTTACATGATATATAATTATTAAGATTATCTTAAATAAATATAGTATTCACATATAAAAAAAATTTAAAAATTGTTATATTTTCAAAGTTTATAACCTTCAAAATTGAGAAAAAATAACAAAAAAATTTTTTTTGTTATATCATTGTTTAAATAAAACTTATAAACCATTAAATGCCTAAATACATAAAAATCTAACCTACTAAACCCTGAAGCCCCTAAATACTTAAACCTTTAAACTCGTAAACCATAAATATAATTTAGATAATTTATAGAAATATTAATTACAAAATAAATTATAAGTGATACAAATATAATTTAAATAATATATTTTTCATCAAAAAAACATATAAGCTTTCAAAATGATGCAAAAACTAAAAAAAAAATTATTATTTAGTAATAAATTTTACTTTGATTTTGAATCATTTTAGGTTTTTTAAGTATATTTTAATTTATATCACTCATATTAATAATAGTTTATTAATTTATTTTTTGATAATTGATTTAATATCTATCAATAAAATTGTTTAGATTTAATTTATATTATATATATTTATAATATTTATTATTACTAAATATTGTATTCACATTTTTATTAAATTTTAAAATTATTATATTTTCAAATGTTATAATCTTTGAAAATTTGAGAAAATATCAAAAATAAATTTTTTGTTATTTCATTGTTTGAATAAAACCTATAAACCATTAAATGCCAAAATACTTAAATCAATAACTTCTAAATCTCGAAAACCCTAAATAAATAAATTTTTTAAACATGTATATCCTAAATAATAATAATAAATCTCATTTTTATTTTTTTCATTATAATTTTAAATATTCATTTTAATTTTTTATTTGTTTATTAATCTTTATTACAAAATAAATTATAAGTTATACAAATATAATTTATATAATTTTTTTCAACATAAAAATATAGATAAACTTAATAAAAGAAAAAAAAATTAAAAACAAAAAGTATTATATAGTAATATATTTTGCTTTGTTTCTTAATCATTTTAGGTTTTGTAATTATATTTAAATTGATATCTATCTTATTAATAATATATTATTAATTTATTCTTTGATCATTATTAGAATATTTATCAATACAAATATTTATATTAAATTTATATGATATATAAATATAATGAGTATTATAACTATATATTGTATTCACTTTTAAAAAAAATTTAAAAATTATTATATTTTCAAATGTTATAACCTTTGAAAATATCAAAAAATAAAAAAAATAATTTTTTTGATTTTTTTTTTAAAATAACACCTATAAACCACTAAATGTATGCATAGTTAAATCAGTAAACTCCTAAACCCCGTAATGCCAAAATACATAAACCATTAAACAGCTATATACTACATAATAATTAATAAATCTAATAACATAAATCACTAAATGCCTAAAAACATAAATCGCTAAAGTCATAAACGAAAAAACCTCTAAATTCTTAAAATATTAAACTAGTATACATTAATAATAATTCATAAATCTATTTTTAATTTTTATTCAGTATAATTTTACATTTTTATTTTAATTATTTATCAGTTTATTTTTATAGAAATATTAATAATAAAATAATTTATTAGTTTATTTTATTATAATCAATAAACTATTATTAATAACAATGATATAAATAAAAATATAATTGCAAAATCTAAAATGATTCAAAATAAAAATAAAATATATTACTAAATAATAAATTTTTGTTTTTAAAATTTTGCCTCTTTTTATAAGGATATATATTTTTTTTTTGATAAAAAATAAATTATTTAAATTAGATCTGTCTCACTAATAATTTATTTTGTAATTAATATTTCTATAAAATAAAACTTATAAATAATTAAAATAAAAATTTAAAATTATACATAATAAAAATTAAATTGAGATTTATGATTTTTTATTAATGTACACATGTTTAATGGTTTAAGTATTTAGAGGTTTTTTCATTTAGGACTTTAGCAATTTATGTTTTTAGACATTTAGTGGCTTATAGGTTTTATTAAAACAATAAAATAACAAAAAAAAATTTGTAATTTTTTGTCATTTTCATAGGTTATCACCTTTGAAAATATAATAATATATAAAATTTTTTGAAATCCGAATAGAATATTTAGTTATAATAATATTAATAATTATATATCATATAAATCCAATATAAACAATTTTATTGATAGATAATATAATAATGATCAAAATTTAAATTAATAAACTATTAATAAAAAGATTGATATTAATTAAAAAATATTTACAAAACCCAAATTGATTAAAATTAAAGTAAAATATATTCCTGAATAATAATTTTTAATTTTTAAAATTTTACTTTTTTTATAAGCATATATTTATTTTGATTAAAAATAAATTAATTAAAATATATATGTCGCACTCATAATTTAATTTGTAATAAATATTTCTATAAAAATAAACTAATAAATAATTTAAAAAAAAATATTTAAATTTATAATTAATAGAAATAAAAATTAGATTTATTAATTATTAAGTAGTATATAGTGGTTTAATGGTTTATGTATTTAGGCATTATGAGGTTTACGTGTTTACTGATTTAACTGTGTATGCATTTCGTGGTTTATAGGTTCTTTTTAAAAAATAATATAATAAAAAAATTATTTTTATTATTTTTTGATATTTTCAAAGGTTAACCTTTGAAAATATAATAATTTTTAAATTTTTTTTAAATGTGAATACAATATTTAGTTATAATAATTATTATATTTATATATCATATATATTCAATATAAACAATTATATTGATAAATATTCTAATAATGATCAAAAAATAAATAAATAATCTATTAATAATAAGATAGATATCAATTAAAATATAATTACAAAACCTAAAATGATTCAGAAGAAAAGTAAAATATATTACTATATAATAAATTTTTGTTTTGAAATTTTTTTTTCTTTTAAAAATTTTATCAATAATTTTTTTATGAAAAATAAATTATAAAAATTATATTTGTCTAACTCATTATATTTTGTAATTAATATTTATATATAAATAAACAAATAAATAATTAAAATGAATATTTAAAATTATAATGAAAATAAAATGAGATTTATTATTATTTATTTACGGATACCAGTTTAATTTAAATTAGATCTGTCTCACTAATAATTTATTTTGTAATTAATATTTCAATCAAATAAATTGATAAATAATTAAAATAAAAATTTAAATTAAATTGAATAAAAATTAAAATGAGATTTATGATTTATTATTAATGTATACCAGTTTAATGATTTAAGTATTTAGATGTTCTGTCATTAGAAGTTTAGCGATTTATATTTTTAGGCTTTTAGTTGTTTATAGGTTTTATTTAAAAAAATAAAATAACAAAAAAAACTTTTATAATTTTTTATAATTTTTATAGGTTATAATATTTTAAAATATTAATAATTATATATCATATAAATTTAATATAAATAATTTTATTGATAGATATTATAATAATGACCAAAAATTAAATTAATAAATTATTAATATTAAGATAGATAATAATTAAAAAATATTTACAAAACCCAAATTGATTCAAAATTATAGTAACTTATATTACTTGATAATAATTTTTAATTTTCACATTTATAATTATTTTATAAGCGTATAATTTTATTAGATAAATAATATTTTATTTAAATTAAATTTGTCCCACTCATAATTTATTTTGTAATAAATATTTCTAAATAAATACACAAATAAATAATTAAATTGAATATTTAAAAATATAATAATTAGCAATAAAAATAGATTTATTAATTATTAAGTAGTATTTAATGATTTATGTATTTAAGCATTACGGGGTTTAGGAGTTTACTGATTTAACTTTATATGTATTTAGTAGGGTTGCTCACGGGACTCATAGATTCGCGACCCGACCCAAAGTCTTGTCCCGAAAGAATCTAGACTGAAAAAAATCCATTAACTTTGACTTTTCCCATCCCGTTCTGTCACGTATTTTTTCTTTTGGGACAGTTTCGGATCTTAAGCAATATCCATCTCGAGAACCGTCCCGTCTTAAAAAACCAATACTAGAACCAATAATATATATATATATATATATATATATATATAATGAAGATTCCACCAATTCCACCACTCCCCATCCAATTCCGACGCACCTATTGCTATTCTGACGAGTTCCAAGCCACCTCACGCCATTCCAGCCATGTTTAGTTAGGTCTAGCCCTTGTCCATCACACTTCTGGTTGCCTCCACCGTGTCTCTGATGCCAGCAGCCTTTTGGTTTGTTTTTTTGATGAGAATTGAGTGATTAATTATTATTATTATTATTATTATGTTTCTCAGTCGATTTTGTTGAGTATTGGTTGTGGTGTTGTGGTTGGGCCGAATGAGTGGGCCGAATGTGTTACACTCCGTTTTGTAAAGCTTGCTAGTTCGAAATATTTATATGTATTTATGCTTAACATATCAAATTATTTAATGGCATTGCAGATGTCACAATCCAATAGTAAATGAAAAATACAATAAATTGAAGTTGATCACATCTCAAATGATCTAAGTACTGGTAAATCCAATCATCATCCATTCACAAACCCTTTTATTGTTATGGCAGGATCTTCAATTCCAATTGTAAAACAATGTCAAGGTACATCTGAACCTTAAGCTCATAAAAAGTATAATTCTGCTATTTGGGAAACTTATGAGATATTAGTTGATTCACAGGAAAATGAAACTGGTAGGGCAGCTTGTATATGGTGTAGGAAAGCATATTTGGAAAAAAGTGATCAAGCTACTTCGGGTTTATGGAAATACTTGAGAGAGACTTGTAGGAAATTTCCACACAAAAAAGAATTAATAGAAGCTCACAAAGGTAAAGAAAAGTCACAATCATTGTTGAGTTTAACTAAAGGTACTAGTTCAGAGGATAACAAATTAACTTGTTGGCAATTTGATCAACAACTAGTTAGGAAGGCTTTGGTGAAAATGATCATAAAAGATGAATTCCCTTTTTTTTGTTGAGAGGGATGAGTTTAAGGAGTTTTGTGAAATTAGTGTGCCTCAATTTAAAATTCCATCTAGGCACTCTATATTGAGGGATTGTTTTTCTTTGTTTGTGAAGGAAAAGAAGAAATTATTTGATAGCATATCATCTCATTGTTGTAGAGTTTCATTGACTAGAGACATTTGGACTAGCATTCAAAATTTGTCTTATATAAGTTTGACTGTTCAATCCATTGATTCTCAATGAAATATGCATAAAAGGCTTTTGAACTTTTGTGTAATTAAAATTCATTCTAGAGTTAATATTAGAAATGCTATTGTGTTTTGCATGAATGAATGGTGTTTAAGAAAGTTGATGTGCATTACTATTGACAATCCATTAAATAATGATGTTATAGTTGAACAATTGAAAAAAAGGCTTGTGAAGAAAAGTGTTGTACCTTTGAGAGGCGAGCATTTTCATTTGAGATGTTGTGCTCATATCCTAGACTTAATTAATAGTGATGGCATTGCAGTAGTTGAGGGTGGTATTCAAAAAATTAGAGGTGTGGTGAAATATGTGAGGAGCAATCCTAATAGATTAGATATGTTTAAGTTATGTGTTGAAGAAGCAAACTTGACATATGGATCTTCATTGCAATTAGATTGTCCTACAAGATTGAATTCAACTTATTTGATGCTACAAACTGATATAAAATATCAAAAAGAATTTGATAAGTTGGATGACAAAGACAAAAGGTTTTTCAATGAGTTTTGTTCAAACGTTCCAACTGAGAGAGACTGAACAAGCGCCAAAATTTTGGCTCGTTTCTTGAAAACTTTTTATGAGGTAAATTGTAAATTTTCTGGCTCATAATATTCTACCTCTAGCATTTATTTTCCTGAGATTATTAGAATTTTGAAAAAAAATTGAGCTTTGTGCAAATAGTAGAGATACAATGGTATTTGAAATGGGTATGACAATGAGGCATAAATTCAACAAATATTGGGGTTCTCTTCAGTCAACAAATATTATGCTTTTTGTAGCAGTAGTGCTGAATCCTAGATATAAGCTCAAATATCTCAAGGTAAAGTACACTTAGCATTATGGTGAGGAATTGGCTAAAAATTTGGTGAAAAAGGTTATAAATGCTTTTAATGAGATGATGGATGATTATAAAGATTTAAATGAAGATGAATCAAAAGAAGATGATTTCTCTTCTACTGTGTTGAAGAAAAATTATGATTTCTTTGATGGTAGTTATACTTATGTTAATGATTTTTTTGTTGAATTAGAGAAAGAACAAGAAGTTGCAGCTTTGGAAGAGTTGGATACGTACTTGGAGGACAAACTTGAAAAAAATAGAATTTATTTTGATCTTCTAAACTGGTGGAAGGTAAATGAGGTTAGGTATCCTTCTTTGGCAAATGTAGAAAGGGATTTATTTGCTATCCAAGCATCTACTGTGGCTTATGAATCTGCATTTAGCATTGTGGAGAGAACTTTAGATAAATTTAGGACTTCTTTAACACCTATTACATCTAAAGTTCTCATATGTCTACAAGATTGGTTGAGAAGCTCAAACAAATCTATTGAAATTGAAGAACTAGTTCAAGACCTTGATGATAATGAATCAGGTTAGCATACAAATCTTGTAAATTTTAATTTCTATTTTACTTATTTTATTCATTCAATTTAATAAAAATATGGTTCAATTACAATTTTCAGAGGGGTCTCAAGATCCAAATATCTTTCCAACTATAATTGGCCAACTAAATTTGGAATGGGTGTGTTAAATTTTTTAAGGTAATATTTTGTTTTTTTATTACTCTTTCATCTTAGAAATTTATGTCTACATGATTAACACGTTTTCATCGTTGGTTGTCATTCTACAGTGGAGGAATAAAATGGAGGAGTTGTAGAAGAGATAATTAATTGTGTTTGGATTTTCGTTGCTGTTCCGGAACGGACCATTGTAATGATTATTACCATTGTTGTTATTAGTTGTATTTTTTTTGTTATATTAAGCTGCCTAATTTTAGCAATTACTTAAGTAGTAATTGCTGCTACCAATGTTTGTGGTCATCTTTAGCTATTCCTTAATATTTAAAGTAATTGTTTAAAAAATGTAGTTTTGCTAGTATGGTTAACTTTCACTCGGCTGAACAATGCTAACTTGTGACAAAACAAAGAAGCAAAATTAAGCAGACAACTCGGTCCGGTTCTATTTAACATATTTATCCTTTTCTACACATCAAAGCTTTTGACAAGGTAATGGAACTCATTTGTGGTATTCAGCCTATTTGACCAAACAAAATTGGCACAATTTGTGTTTGAAAGATACATAACTAAGGAATGATAAATGGTACAACAAAAAGTTTCGACATGAACTAACTTGGCTGGTTTAATAAAAATAAATTAAAAAAAATGTCTTAACTCCGTTCCGTCCCCGAACCATTTTCTTTACCCAAAATCCCTGATCTCCGTCTCATCCCGTCTTGATATTTTCAACCTATGGGACGGGTCTGGATCTTAAAAAAAAATCTTTCAAATGTGAGAAGGGACTCGAGATTTGTAATCCCCATCCCATCTCGTACAATGAGTACCCCTAGCATCGAGTGATTTATAGGTTTTATTTAAAAAATAAAATAACAAAAAAATTAATTTTATTATTTTTTGATATTTTCAAAGGTTATAACCTTAGAAAATATAATAATTTTTAATTTTTTTTTAAATGTGAATACAATATTTTGTTATACTAATCATTATATTTATATATTATATAAATTCAATATAAATAATTTTATTGATAAATCTTATAATAATGATCAAAAAATAAATTAATAATCCATTAATAATAAGATAGATATTAATTAAAATATAATTACAAAACTAAAAATGATTCAGTAGCAAAGAAAAATATATTACTATATAATAATTTTTTGTTTTTGAATTTTTTCTTCTTTTAATAAGTTTATCTATATTTTTTTAATGAAAAATAATTTATATAAATTATATTTGTCTAACTCATAATTTATTTTGTAATTAATATTTATATATAAATAAACAAATAAATAATTAAAATGAATATTTAAAATTATAATGAAAAAAAAATGAGATTTATTATTTATTATTTCGGGATACTATTTTAATTTAAATTAGATCTGTCTCACTAATAATTTATTTGCAATTAATATTTCTAAAAAAATAAACTAATAAATAATTAAAATAAAAATTTAAAATTATACTGAATAAAAATTAAAATGAGATTTATGAATTATTATTAATGTATACTAGTTTAATAGTTTAAGTATTTAGATATTTTGTCATTAGTAGTTTTGCGATTTATGTTTTTAGGCTTTTAGTGGTTTATAGGTTTTAAATAAAAAAATAAAATAACAAAAAAATTTCTATAATTTGTTATCATTTTCATAGGTCATAACCTTAGAAATATAATGATATTTAAAATTTTTTGAAATGTGAATATAATATTTAGTTATAATAAAATTAAAAATTATGTATCATATAAATTCAATATAAAAAATTATATTGATAGATAATATAATAATGATCAAAATTAAAATTAATAAACTATTAATAAAGAGATTGATATTAATTAAAAAATATTTACAAAACCCAAATTGACTCAAAATTAAAGTAAAATATATTACTAGATAATAATTTTTAATTTTTAAATTTCTACTTCTTTTATAATGTATATTTTTTTTATTAAAAATAAATTAATTAAATTATATTTGTCACACTCATACTTTATTTTGTAATAAATATTTCTATAAAAATAAAATAATAAATAATTAAAATGAATATTTAAAATTATAATAAATAGAAATAAAGATTAGATTTATTAATTATTAAGTAGTATATAGCAGTTTAATGGTTTATGTATTTAGGCATTACGGGGTTTAGGAGTTTACTAATTTAACTCTATATGCATTTAGTTGTTTATAGGTTTTATTTAAAAAAAATAAAAAAATATTATTTTTATTATTTTTTGATATTTTCAAAGGTTATAACCTTTGAAAATATAATAATTTTTAAATTTTTTTCAAAAGTGAATAAATATTTATTTATAATAATCATAATAATTATATATCATATAAATTCAATATTAACAATTTTATTGATAGATATTCTAATAATTATCATAAAATAAATTAAAAATCTATTATGAATAAGATTGATATTACTCAATATAAAATATCAAAACCTAAAATGATTCAAAAGAAAAGCAAAATATATTACTTAATAATAATTATTTGTTTTTAAATTTTTATTCTTTTTATAAACTTATCTATTTTTTAATAAAAAATAATTTTTATAAATTAAATTTTTAACTCATAATTTATTTTATAATTAATATATATATATAAATAAAAAACTAAACAATCAAAATGAATTTTATAAATTATAATGAAAACAAATAAAAATGAGATTTATTAATTATTATTTAGGGTATACTCGTTTAAATGATTATCTATATAGGGATATCGAGATTTTGTAGTTTAGTCATTTAAGTGTTTATGCATTTAGTGATTTATAGGTTTTATTTAAACAATGAAATTATAAAAAAAATATTTTTTTTTGTTTTTTCACATGTTCAAAGGTAATAATTTTTGAAAATATAATAATTTTAAAATTTTTTTCAAAAGTGAATACAATATTTAGTTATAATAATTATTAAATTTATATATCATATAAATTCAATATAAATATTTTTATTGATAAATATTCTAATAATGATCAAAAAATAAATTAATAATCTATTATTAATAAGTTAGATATCAATTAAAATATAATTACAAAGCCTAAAATGATTCAGAAACAAAGTAAAATATATTTCTATATAATATTTTTTTGTTTTTAATTTTTTTCTTCTTTTATTAAGTTTATCTATATTTTTTTGTTGAAAAATAATTTATATAACTTATAATTTATTTTGTAATTAATATTTATATAAAAATAAACAAATAAATAATTAAAATGATTATTTAAAATTATAATAAAAAAAATAATAATTAGATTTATTATTTATTATTTAGGATATACATGTTTAAAAAATTTATCTATTTAGGGTTTTCGATATCTAGAAGTTATTGATTTAAGTATTTTGGCATTTATTGGTTTATAGGTTTTATTCAAACAATGAAATATCAAAAAATTTATTTTTTATATTTTTTGAAATTTTCAAATGTCATAACATTTGAAAATATGATAATTTTAAAATTTTTTAAAAATGTGAATATAATATTTTGTAATAATAATTATTATAACTATATATAATATAAACTAAATATAAACAATTTTATTGATAATATTATATAATTTTTCAAAAAATAAATTAGTAAACTATTATTAATATGATAGATATAAATTAAAATATAATTAAAAAACCTAAAATAATTCAAAATCAAAGTAAAATTTATTTCTAAATAATAATTTTTTTTTTAGTTTTTGCATCATTTTATAAGCTTATATATTTTTTTGTTGAAAAATATATTATTTAAATTATATTTGTCACTCATAATTTATTTTTAATTAATATTTCTTTGAATTATTTAAAGTATATTTAAGCTTTACGTGTTTAAAGTTTTAGGTATTTAGGGTCTTCGGGGTTTAGGAGTTTAGAGATTTATGTATTTAGGCATTTAATGGTTTATAAGTTTTATTTAAACAATGATATAACAAAAAATTTATTTTTTTTATTTTTTCTCATTTTTGAAGTTTATAACCTTTGAAAATATAACAATTTTAAAATTTTATTTATATGTGAATACTATATTTAGTTTTGTTAATCTTGATAATTATATATCATGTTAATTCAATATAAACAATTATATTGATAGATATTATATTAATGATCAAAAAATAAATTAATTAAGTATTATTAAATAGATAGATATTTTTTAAAATATATTTGCAAAACATAAATTTATTCAAAATGAAAGTAAAATATAATACTAAATAATAATTTTTTTGATGTTTTGCTTCTTTTTATAAGTTTATATTTTATGTTATTAAAAGTAAATTATTTAAATTATATTTATCTTCCACATAATTTATTTTAAATTTATAATTATATATAAATTAACTAATAAATAATTAAAATGAATATTTAAAATTATAATGAATACAAATAAAATTGAGATTTATTATTTATTATTCGGAATATACTAGTTTAATGGTTTAAGTATTTATGTGTTTGGGGTTTAGTGATTTAAGTATTTAGGACTTTAGTGATTTATAGTTTTTATTTAAACATTTAAAAAATAAAAAATTAAATTTTTTTGATTTTTTTTAATTCTAAAGGTTATAACCTTTGAAAATATAATAATTTTTAATTATATTTAAATGTTAATATAATATCTAGTTATAATATTCTTTATAATTATATATAATGTAAGCTCAATATAAATAATTTTATTAATAGATATTATAATAATGATAAATACAAAATTAATAAACTATTATTAATAAGAATGATATAAATTAAAATATAATTTCAAAAACTAAAATAATTCAAAATCAAAATAAAATATATGACAAAATAATAAATTTTTGTTTTTAAAATATTATATTTTCAAAGGTTATAACCTTTGAAAATGTGAAAAAATAAAAAAAATATTTTTTTTATTATTTCATTGTTTAAATAAAACCTATAGACCACTAAATGCCTTAACACTTAAATCAATAAACTACAAAATCTCGATACCCCTATATAGATAATCCTTTAAACCGGTATATACTAAATAATAATTAATAAATCTCATTTTTATTTGTTTTCATTATAATTTAAAAAAATCATTTTGATTTATAGTTTTTTATTTGTTTATCTGTATTAATTATAAAATAAATTATGAGTTAAAAATATAATTTATAAAAATTATTTTTAATCAAAAAATAGATAAGCTTATAAAAAGAATAAAAATTTAAAAACAAATAATTATTATTTAGTAATATATTTTTCTTTGCTTTTGAATCATTTTAGGTTTTGATATTATATTTTAAGTAATATCAATCTTATTTATAATAGATTTTTAATTTATTTTTTGATAATTATTACAATATCTAACAATAAAATTGTTTATATTGAATTTATATGATATATAATTATTATGATTATTATTAATAAATATTGTATTCACTTTTGAAAAAAATTTAAAACTTATTATATTTTCAAAAGTTATAACCTTATCAAATGAGAAAAAATAATAAATATAAATTTTTTGTTATTTCAATTTTTAAATAATAAAACTCATTTATATTTCTATTTATTATAATTTTAAATATTCATTTTAATTATTTATAGTTTAATTTTGTAGAAAAATTAATTCGAAATAAATTTCGAATGAGACAAATAATATTTAAATAATTTATATTTAATCAAAAAATATATAAGCTTAAATAAATAAGGAAAAATTTAAAAATTAAATATTATTTTTTAGTAATATATTTTGAATTGATTTTGAATCATTTTGTGTTATCTAAATATATTTTAATTAATATTTAGTTTTTTAAAAATAGTTTGTTAATTTAATTTTTGATTATTATTATAATATCTATTATAATGATATATATTTAGTAAGATTAATATAATTTTACATGGTATTTACATTTCAAAAAATTTTAAATATTATTTTCTTTTCAAAGATTATAACATTTGAAAATCAAAAAAAATCAAAAAAAATCAAAAAAAATCAAAAAAAAGTTTTTTTTTATTTTTATTATATAAAGAAACACTATAAACCACTAAATGCCTAAAGACATAAATTACTAAACTCCTAAACAACAAAACTCCTAAATAATCAAACCATTAAACCGGTATACCATATATACTAAATCAAAAATCTCATTTTAATTTGTATTTATTATAATTTTAAATATTCATTTTAATTATTTATTAATTTATTTTTTATTGAAATATCAATCAGAAAATAAATAATGAGGGAGACAAATATAATTTTAATAATTTATTTTTAATCAAAAAAAAATAAGATTATATAAAGAAGTAAAAATTTTAAAACAAAAAATTATTATTTAGTAATATATTTTGCATTGATTTTGAATCATTATATATAGGTTTTGCAATTATATTTTAATTATGATCAATCTTATTAATAATAGTTTATTAATTTATTATTTGATCATTTTTATAATATCGAATAAAAAAATTACTTATATTCAATTAAAATGTCTTATAATTATTTAGTTATTATAACTAAATATTGTATTCATATTTTAGAACTATTAAAAAATTATTATATTTTCAAAGGTGATAACCTTCAAAAATGATAACAAATCACAAAAATAATTTTTTTATTATTTTATTATTTAAATAAAACTTATAAACCACTAAATGCCTAAACATTTAAATCTCTAGACTTCTAAACCCCAAAACCCCCTAAATACTTAAACCATAAAACCTATATAACCTAAATAATAAATAATAAATCTCATTTTTATTTGTATTCATTATAATTTTAATTATTCATTTTTATCATTTTTTAGTTTATTTTTATAAAAATATTAATTACAAAATAAATAATGAGTGAGACATATATAATTTAAATAAATTATTTTTTTTTGAAAAAAAAAGTTAATAAAAAATAAACAAAATTTCAAAAATTTAAAATTTTATTTAGTAATATAATTTTCTTTGATTTTGAATTATTTTGGGTTCTGCAAATATATTTTAATTAATATCTATCTTATTAATAATAGTTTATTAATTTATTTTTTGATCATTATTATAATATATATTAATATAGTTTTTTATATTGAATCTATAACAAATATAATTATTAAGATTATTATAACTAAGTATTGTATTCATATTTTAGAACTATTAAAATATTATTATATTTTTAAAGGTTATAACCTTTTAAAATCACGAATATTCATAAAAATAAATTTTTTGTTATTTCATGATTAAATAATACCTATAAACACGAAAATGTGTAAACATATATTCAATAAACTCTTTAACCCCAAAACCACAAAAAACTTAAATAATTAAATAGTTTTACCCTAAATAATAAATCATAAATCTCATTCTTATTAGTATTCATTATAATTTTAAATATACATATCAATTATTTATTAGTTTAATTTTATAGAAATATAAATTAAAAAATAAATTATTAGTGAGACAAATATAATTTAAATAATTTATTTTTCATCAAAACATATATAGGCTTATAAATGGATACAAAAATTTAAAAATTTAAAATTAATATTTAGTAAAAAATTTCACTTTGATTTTGAGTCATTTTAGGTTTTGCAAATATATTTTAAACAATACTTATTTTATTAATAATTGGTTATTATTTTTTTATGATCATTATTATAATAAATATCAATAAAATAGTTTATATTGAATTTATGTTATATATAATTATTATGATTATTATAACTTCATATTTTGTTCACTTTTCAAAAAAAATTTAAAAATTATTATATTTTCAAAGGTTATAACCTTCAAAAATGAGAAAATATAACAAAAATAAATTTTTTGTTATTTTATTTTTTATATAAAACCTATAAACCACTAAATGACTAAATACTAAAATGACTAAACTCCTCAACCCTGAAGCCCATAAATACTTAAAACATTAAATTAGTATAGTCTTAATAATAAATCATAAATCCCAGTTTTATTAGTAGTCATTATAATTTTAAATATTCATTTTAATTATTTATCAGTTTATTTTTATAGATAAATTAATTAGAAAATAAATTATTAGTGCCACATATATAATTTAAATAATTTATTTTTCATCAAAAAAAGTCTCATAAAAAGAACCAAAATTTTAAAAATAAAAAATTATTAGTTAATAATATATCTTATTTTGATTTTTAATCATTTTAGATTTTACAATTATATTTTAATTTATATCATTCTTATAAATACAAGTTGATTAATTTATTTATTGATCATTATTATAATATCAATCAATAAAATTATTTATATTTATTTTATATTATATATAATTATAAAGATTATTATAACTAAATATTATATTCACATTTAAAAAAAATTAAAAATTATTATATTTTCAAAGGTTACAACCTTCAAAAATTAAAAAAATTCAAAAAATTAAATTTTTTGTTTTTTCATTCATTAAATATAAACTATAAATCACTAAAGGTCCAAACAATTAAATCACTAAACTCCTAAACCACAAAACACCTTAATACTTAAACCATTAAACCAGTATATCCTGAAAAATAAATAATAAATCTTAATTTTATTTCTATTCATTATAATTTTAAATATACATTTTAATTATTTATTAGTTTATTATTATAGAATTATAAACTACAAAATAAATTATGAGTAAGAGAAATATAATTTAAATAATTTATTTTTAATAACAAAAATATAAAGTTATAAAAAAACAATACATTAAAAAAAATTATTATTTAGTAATATATTTTACTTTGATTTGAATAAATTTAGATTTTGTAAACACTTTTTAAATAATATCTATTTTATTAATAATAGTTTATTAATTTATTTTTTGATCATTATTATAATATCTAGCATTGAAAATATTTATATTGAATTTAAATGACTTATATTTATGAAGATTATTATAAATAAATATTATATTTACAATTGAAAAAAATTTAAAAATTATTATATTTTCAAAAGATAAATTTTTTGAAAGCCCCTAAATCCCTAAACACTTAAATCTCTAAACTCCTTAACACAAAAGCCCCTAAATACTTAAACCTTTAAACGCGTAAACCTTAATTATAAGTTAATTAATTTATTAGAATATTAATTACAAAATAAATTATGAGTGATACAAATTTAATTTAAATAATTTATTTTTCATCAAAAAAAAATATAAGCTTATAAAAAGAACAAAAACTAAAAAACAAAAATTATTATTTAGTAATATATTTTACTTTGATTTTGAATAATTTTAGGTTTTGCAATTATATTTTAATTTATATCTATCATATGAATTTATTTTTTGATAATTGATTTAATATCTATCAATAAAATTCTTTATATTTTGTTTAGATTATATATAATTATAATGATTATTATTACAAAATATTGTATTCAAATTTTTAAAAATTTTAAAATTATTATATTTTCAAAGGTAATCCTATAAATCCTATAAATCCTTTGAAAATGTGAGAAAATATCGAAAATAATTATTTTTATATTTGATTTTTAAAATAAATCCTATAAACCACTAAATACCTAAACACTTAAATCAATAACTCCTAAATCACTAAAACCCTAAAAAGATAATCCTTTTAAACTAGTATACCCTAAATAATAAATAATAAATCTCAACATTATTATTTTCATTATAATTTAAAATATTCATTTTAATTATTTATTAGTTTATTTTTATATAAATATTAATTACATAATAAATTATGAGTTAGACAAATATAATTTATATAAATTATTTTTCATCGAAAAATATAGATAAACTTATAAAAAGAATAAAAAATTTAAAAACAAAAATTTATTATATAGTAATATATTTTGCGCTCCTTTTGAATAAATTTAGATTTTGTAATTATATTTTAATTAATATCTATCTTATTAATAATTGTTTATTAATTTATTTTTTGATAATTATTAGAAAATTTATCAATAAAATTGTTTATATTAAATTTATATGATATATAAATATAATGATTATTATAACTAAATATTGAATTCGCTTTTGAAAAAATTTAAAAATTATTATATTTCAAAAGGTTATAACCTTTGGAAATATGAAAAAATAATAAAAATATATTTTATGTTATTTTATTTTTTAAATAAAACATATAAACCACAAAATGCATACACAGTTATATCAGTAAACTCCTAAGCCCCGTAAAGCCTAAATACATAAACCATTAAACTGCTATATACTACTTAATAATTAATAAATTGAATTTTTATTTCAATTTATTATTATTTTAAATATTCATTTTAATTATTTATTAGTTTATTTTTATGGAAATTTTTATTACAAAATAAATTATGAGTGCGACACATATAATTTAAATAATTTATTTTTAATCAAAAGATATATATACGCTTTTAAAAGAAGTATAAAAGGAGTATAAAAGGAGTATAAAAGAAGTAATATTAACATTAAAAAAATTATTATCAACTATTATATTTTACTTTAATTTTGAATCAATTTGGGTTTGTAAATATTTTTTAATTAATATCTAACTTATTATAAATAGTTTATTAATTTAATTTTTGATCATTAATATAATATCTATCAATAAAAATGTTTATATTTATTTTATATGTTATAGAATTATTAAAATAATTATAACTAAATATTGTATTCAAATTTCAAAAAATTTTAAATATTATTAAATTTTCAAACGTTATAACATTTGAAAATGACAAAATTTATGATTTTTTTTTGTTATTTTATTGTTTAAAGAAAAAATATAAATCACTAAATGCCTGAAAACATAAATCGCTAAACTCCTAAACGACAAAGCCAAAAAATACTTAAACCATTAAACTAATATACATTAATAATAAATCATAAATCTCATTTTAATTTTTATTCAGTATAATTTTAAATTTTTATTTTAATTATTTATCAGTTTATTTTTATAGAAATGTAAATTACAAAATAAATTATTAGTGAGACAGATCTAATTTAAATTAGACTGGTATACCCAAAATAATAAATAATAAATCTCAATATTATTTTTTTCATTATAATTTTAAAAATTCATTTTAATTATTTATTTGTTTATTTTTATATAAATATTAATTAAAAAATAAATTATGAGTTAGACAAATATAATTTATATAAATTATTTTTCATCAAAAAATATGTATAAACTTTTTAAAAGAAAAAAAAATTTCAAAACAACAAATTATTATATAGTAATATATTTTCATTTCTGCTAAATCATTTTAGGTTTTTTTATTATATTTTAATTGATATGTATCTTATTAATAATTTATTATTAAATTTTTTTTTGATCATTTTTAGAATATATATCAATAATATTGTTTATATTGAATTTATATGATATATAAATATAATGATTATTATAACTAAATTTTGATTTCACATTTGAAAAAAATTTAAAAATTATTATATTTTCAAATATTATAACCTTTGAAAATATCTAAAAATAATAAACATAAATATTTTGTTATTTTAATTTTTAAATAAAACCTATAAATCACTAAATTTATACACAGTAAAACAGTAAACTCCTAAGGCCCGTAATGCCTAAATACATAAACTATTAAACTACTATAGTTCTACTTAATAATTAAGAAATCTAATTTTTATTTCAATTTATTTTTATTTTAAATATTCATTTAAATTATTCATAAGTTTATTTTATAAAAATATTTATTACAAAATAAATTATGAGTGCGACAAATATAATTTAAATAATTTATTTTTAATCAAAAAAAATATAAACGCTTATAAATGTAGTAAAATTTTAAAAATTAAAAATTATTATCCAGTAATATTTTTTACTTTAATTTTGAATCAATTTGGGTTTTGTAAATATTTTTTAATTAATATCTATCTTATTATTAATAGTTTATTAATTTAATTTTTGATCATTATTATAATATCTATCAATAAAATTGTTTATATTGAATTAATATGATATATAATTATTAAAATTATTATAACTAAATATTATATTCATATTTCAAAAAATTTTAAATATTATTATATTTTCAAAGGTTATAACCTATAAAAATGACAAAAAATTACTAAATTTTTTTTGTTATTTTATTATTTAATTAAAACCTATAAACCACTAAATGCCAAAAAACATAAATCGCTAAACTCCTAAACGACAAAACTTTTAAATACTTAAACTATTAAATTGGTATACATTAATAATAAATTATAAATCTCATTTTAATATTTATTAATTGTAATTTTAAATTTTTAGTTTAATTATTTTTCAGTTTATTTTTATAGAAATATTAATTACAAAATAAATAATCTGTGAAACAGATCTATTTTAAATAATTTATTTTTTATCAAAAAAAATATATATGCTTATAAAAAGAGGGAAAATTTTAAAAACAAAAATTTATTATTTTGTAATATATTTTATTTTGATTTTGAATCATTTTAGTTTTAGAAACTATATTATAATTTATATCATTCTTATTAATAATAGTTTATTAATTTTTTATTCATCACTATTATAATATCTATTAATAAAATTATTTATATTGAGTTTACATTATATATAATTATTAAGAATATTATAACTAAAATATTATATTAACATTTTAAAAAAAATAAAAATTATTATATTTTCAAAGGTTATAACCTTCAAAAATTAAAAAAAATCAAAAATTTTGATTTTTTATTTGTTTATTCTTTAAATAAAAAATATAAATCACTAAAGTCCTAAAAACTTAAATCACTAAACCCCAAAATACCTAAATACTTAAACCATTAAACTAGCATATCCTGAATAATAAATAATAAATCTCAATTTTATTTGAATTCATTATAATTTTAAATATATATCTTAATTATTTATTAGTTTATTTTTATAGAATTATAAATTAAAAATAAATTATGTGGAAGACAAATATAATTTAAATAATTTACTTTTAATAACAAAAAATATAATCTTATAAAAAGAAGAAAAACATCAAAAAAATTAATATTTACTATTATATTTTACTTTGATTTTGAATAAATTTACGTTTTGCAAATATATTTTAAAAAATATCTCTCTTATTAATAATAGTTTATTAATTTATTTTTTGATCATTAATATAATATCTATCAATATAATTATTTATATTGAATTAACATGGTATATATTTATTAAGATTATCATAACTAAATATAGTATTCACATATAAAAAAATTTAAAAATTGTTATATTTACAAAGGTTATAACCGTTAAAAATGATAAAAAAAACAAAAATAAATTTTTTGTTATATCATTGTTTAAATAAAACTTATAAACCAATAAATGCCTAAATACATAAATCTCTAAACTTTTAAACCCTGAATCCCCTAAATACCTAAACCTTTAAATTCGTAAACCTTAAATATAATTTAAATAATTTATAGAAATATTAATTACAAAATAAATTATGAGTGACAAAATATAATT
>JAREIK010003799.1:0-39682 GCA_029783825.1 Sapria himalayana
TTACTTGCTATATATTATTTATATAATTGTCTATGTTTTTTTGTCAATCAAATTATCTATCTATATGTATATAAATATATTTATCTATATATCTATCTATAAGTATATCTTTCAAGCTATCTTTCTATATATCTGTATATCTATTTAATTATCTATCTGTTTATATGTATGTCTATCTTTTTGTGTATCTAAATTTATTTTTATATATCTATCTATCTATCTATTTATCTATCTATCTTACTATTTATCTATTTGTGTATCTATATGTCTATCTATCTTTCTACCTATCTGTTTATCTATTTATCTATCTATCTGTCAATATATATTTTTATCTATTTGTCTAAATATGTATATATCTATATGTCTAACTATTTATCTATCTATCTAACTGTCTGTATGTCTATCTATCTATCTATCTATATGTCTGTCTAACATTATGTCCATCTATTTGTCTATCTATCTATCTATATAATAATCTATCTATCTATCTATATATATATATATATCAATCAATAAATATATATATATATATATATATCTACTATCTATCTATTTGTCTATATGTCTGTCTATATATATATATATCTATCTATCTATATTTCTATTTATTTTTATATCTTTCTATCGATCTATCTATATATCATGCTATTTATCTTTCTATATATCTATCTATCTCTTGATCTAACTATATATCTATCTATCTATCTATCTATTTGTCTTTATGTTTATATATCATTCTTTCTATCTAGTCTATATATTTTTCTTTCTATTTATCTATCTATCTATTTATATTTATATCTAACCATTTTTCTATCTATCTTTCTATCAATATCTCTATCTATCTTTTTATTAATCTATCCATCAATCTATCTATCAATATTTCTATCAATCTATTTATAATCCGTATATAAATTTATCCATCAATCTATCTATCTATTTGATTATCTATATATCTATATATCTTTATATCTATATATCTATATATCTATATATCTATCTATCAAGTTGTCTATCAATCTATCTTTTAATCTTTCTATTAACATGTCTATCTAATTATATATTTATCTATCTTTCTTTCTATTAATTATTCGATTTGTCAGTCAGTCTATCTATCTATCTATCTGTTTGTCTATATGTCTAGGTATCTTTTTTCTATCTATCTATCTATTTATCTTTCTAACTAACTAACTATCTATCTATCTATCATTGTGTCTGTCTATCTTTCAATCGAACAAACTATCTATCTATTTATCTATCTTTTTTCTATCTATCTGTCAATCTATGTATCTATCTATTTATCTACCTACCTAAGTGTATATCAATGTGTCTATCTATCTATTTATCTATCTGTGTATCTATCTATCTATCTATCTCAGTATCTATATGATTGATCTATTAGTTGATATATATGTTTATCTTTCTATTTATCTATCTATGTATCAATTTGTCTATCTATTTTCTATCTATATATGTATATATCAATCTTTGTATTTGTCTATCTATCTATATATCAATTTGTATATCAATATGTTTATCAATCTGTTTATCAATCTATCTATCAATCAGTTTATCCAACATTCAATCTATCTATCTATGTATTTTTTATCTGTATATCTGTTTGGCTCTGTTTGTCTATCTATATGTCTATCTATTTATCTATTTAGCTATTTATGAGTTTGTTTGACTATATATATATATATATATCTATCTACATGTCTATCTATCTATCAATCTATCAATCTATTAATCTATCTATCTATCTATCTAACAATATATCTATCTATTTATATATCAAACTAATCTATCAATCTGTATATCAATCTTCTTTCAACTATCTATCAATCTATCTATTAATCTATCAATTTATCAATCAATCAATCTAATCTATCTATCTATCTATTAATATGTCTATCAATTTGTCTATCTATATTTCTTTGTATTTGATTTCTAGTAGTCTATTTATCTATCTATCTATTTATCTATATGTCTATATATATATATATATATTTCTATTTATTTGTCTATCTGTATATTGATCTATCTATCTATCTCTCTGTTTATCTTTGTATCTATCTATCTATCTCTTGATCTAATTGTCATTCTATCTATCTATCTAACTATTTGTCTCTATGTCTATCGATCTTTCTTTCTATCTGGTATTTATATCTTTCTTTCTATTTATATATCTTTCTATTTATCTTTCTATCAATATCACTACCTATCTTTTTATTAATCTATCTATCAATCTATCTATCAATCTATATATAATCACTATATAAATTTGTCTATAAATTTGTCTATCTCTAGGACTATCTATATATCTTTATATCTATCTTTGAATTTATCTGTCTATCAATCTATCTACTATCTATCTATTAATCTATCTATCAATTTGACTATCTATCTATCTATCTATTAGTTTATTTATATATCTATCTATCTATCTAATTATTTAACTATCTATCTATATATCTATCTATCTATTTATCGATCTGTTAGTCTATCTATCTATCTATCTATCTATCTATATGTCTATCAATTTATCTATCAAACTATCTATCAATCTGTATATCAACATGTCTTTTAATATTTCTAACAATTTATCTATTAATCTATCTATCAATCTATATAAACATGTCTATCAATATATCTATATATCTATCTATGTATCTATCTATCTATATATCTCTCTATCTATGAATTCATTTATCTATAAATCAATCTATCAATCAATATATATATTAATCTATATATTAATTTGTCTATCTATCTATCTTTGTATTTAATTTCTATTTGTCTATCTATGTGTCTTTCAATCAATCAATCTATCTATCTATATAAATATCTATATGTCTATCTATGTTTCTATCTATCTATTTATTTATCTATTCTATTTTTTCATCTATATATCTATCCATTTATCTATCTATGTATCTGTCTATAAATTTATCAATCAATCTATCTATTTATTTGTCTCTCTATCTAACTATCTATTTATTTGTCTAACTATATGTCTATCTATCTTTATACCTATCTGTATGTCTAATTATCTATCATTCTGTCTATCTATCTGCCTATCTATTTGTCTGTATATATATATATATATATATATATATATATCTATATCTATATGTATATCTTTATATATATGTATCTATTTATCTATATGTCTATCTTTTTCTATCTATCTATATATTAATATATTTATCTAACTATCTATATGTATATCTATTTATCTATCTATCTATTTGTTTATTTATCTATTTATCTATTTATTTATCTATCTGTCTATATGTCTATCTGTCTTTTTGTCTATCTTATTTTATTTTTATATGTTTATCTATTTGCCCATCAATATATCTATCTAACTATTATACTATTTGTCTATCTATATGTTTATAGATATCTCTACCTATTTTTCTATCTAATTATCAAAATATGTGTTTATCCATATGTCTATCTCTTTGTCTATATATCTATATATCTATATATATATATATATATATACATCTTTCTATCTGTCTATCTATCTATTTATATTTATGTCCATATATGGTCTATTTATATATATAATAATTTATCTATCTATCTAATTGTAAATTAATCAAACAATGTATCGGTCTATATATCTATCTATCTATCTATGTATCTGTCTATATTGCTGTCTATCTTTCTATTTATCAATCTTTCTATAATCAATCTATCAATCAATCAATCTATCTATTTGTCTATCTTTCTATTTAGCTATCTATCTCTCTATTGGTCTATCTATTTATCTATCTATCTATCTATTCATCTCTATGTCTATCTATCTTTCTTTATATCTTTATGGTCAATATATTTATCTTTCTATTTATCTGTCTGTCTATCTATTTATCTATCTATCTATATATCTCTCTATCTATTTATTAATCTATTTATTTAATTGTCTATCTTTCTATCAATCTAACTATCAATCTTTTTATAAATTTATCTATTAATCTTTCTATCAATTTGTCTATAATCTGTATATAAATCTATCTATCTATCTATTTTTCTATTTATATATCTATATATTTGTCTATCTATCTATCTATCTGTGAATTTTTATATATATCAAACTGTCTGTCTGTCTATCTTTCTATTAATCTATCTATCAATTTGACTATCTATCAACCTATCAAATAATCTATCATTATATCTATCTATCTATATATCTATCTATATGTCTATTAATATATATATATATATATATATATATATATATATATATATATATATATCTTTTGAACTATCTATTTACCTATCTCTACTATTTTTTCTATATATATATATATATATCTATCTATCTATTTTTATGTCAATCTATCTATTTTATCTATCTAAATATATGTCTATCTATCTAACTATCTATTTATTTGTATATCCATATGTTTATCTATCTTTATAACTATCTATCTATCTTTTTATCTTTCTATATGTCTTTATATCTGTCTATCTATTGTATATATATCTATATATCTATTTGTCTATCTATCTATCAATTTATCTATTAGTCTATTTGTCTATTTTTTTTGTCTATCTATCTGGCTATCTATATATCAACCTATATAATAATATACCTATCTATTTATCTATGTGTATATCTATCTATCTATCTATTTATATGTTTGTTTGTCTTTTTGTCTATCTAACTTTTTATTTATCTGTCTATCTATCTATCTATCATTTTATCTAACAATATATCTATTTGTCTATCTATATGTCTATTTATCTTTATACATATCTATCTATTTATCTATCTATCTGTATATCTATCTATCTATCTATCTATAAAACTATCTATCTATATATTTTCTATATATGTGCATATATATATCTGTCTGTCTATATATCTATCTATCTATCTATCAATATATCTATCTATCTTTCTTTCTTTCTATGTGTGTGTGTGTATATATATATCAATCTATATATGTATCTATCTATCTATCTAATAGTCTATCTATTTATCTATCTATCTATATGTCTAACTGCTTTTCTATTTATCTCTCTGTCTATTTATCTATATATCTATCTATCTATCTATCTATATATATATATATCTATCTGTCTGTCTAACTATCTGTCTGTCTCTTTATCTATCTATCTATTGATCTATCTATCTTTGTATATGTCTATCTATCTATATGTCGAGATGTCTATCTATCTGACTATCTATCATGTCTATATATCTATTTCTTTTTTTATCTATCTATATATCTATGTACCTATCTATCTATAGTTCTATCTATCTTTCTATCAATTAGTCGTTATATCTAATTATCAATCTATATATCAATCTATCTTTCAATCTTTATATCAATCTATCAATCAATCTGTATTTCAACATGTCTTTAAATCTATCTTAGAATATTTCTATATATTTGTCTATGTATCTTTTTGTCTATCAAACTTTTTATTTATCTGTCTATCATTTTGTCTATCTATATGCCTATTATCTATCTATCTATATGCCTATTATCTATTTATCTATATATCTTTTAATAAATCTATCTATTGTCAATCTATATATCTATTAATCTATCAATCTCTATGTCTATCTATCAATCTGTCTATCAAACTTTCTATCATTTTATTTATCAATATTTCTTTAAATCTTTATATCTATTTATCTATCTATTTCTATATCAATCAATCAATCTATCTTTTTATCTATCAGTTTATTTATGTGTATTTTTCTGTTTATCTATCTATCTGTCTATATTGCTATATATCTATCTATCTATCTATCTGTCTATATAGATTTCTATCAATCTATTTATCAATCTATTTATCAATCTATCAATCTATTAATCAATCTATCAATCAATCGATCTTTCCAACTTTTTATTTATCTATCTATCTATATATCTATCCATCTTTCTGTCTATCTACATGTTTGTCTATTTATCTATGTGTTTATCTATATATCTATCTGTCTATCTTGCTATTTGTCTTTGTATTATATCTATTTGACTATATATCTTTTTATTTATTTATATATCTATATATCTTAAAATCTATCTATTTATCTATCTATTTATCAATCTATCAATCTATCTACCCATCAATATATATATCTATATGTCTATCTTTCTGTGTATCTATATATTTATGTATCTATTTATTAATTAATATATCTATCTATCTATTTATCAATAAGTCTATCAATATGTCTATCAATCTATCAATAAATATGTCTAGCAATCTTTCTATTAATCTATATATAAATCATTTTATCAATATGTCTATCTATCTATCAATCTATTAGTCTATATTTTATCTATCTATCTATTAATCAATCTATCTCTAAATCTATTTATTGATCTTTACATTAATCAGTCTATCAATATCTATATATATCTCTCTATCTATCTTTATCTCTATCTATCTATGTATCAATATATCTATTTTCCTTTTTATCTATCTAATATTCTATCTATCTATCTATTTATATATATGTCTATCTATCTATCTATATATATGTCTATCTTTCTATTATTTACATGCCTTTCTATATGTTTGTGTATCTATCTATTTATTTATCTATCTATTTGTCGATCAATCTGCATATCTATATGTATATCTATATATCTATGTATCTTTTTATCAATGTGTATATCTATCTATCTATCAATAAGTCTATCAATCTGTCTATCAATCTGTCAAGAAATATGTCTATCAATCTTTCTATGAATCTATATATAAATTTTTTATCAATCTGTCTATATATCTGTTAATCTATTTGTTGATATTTTTATCTATTTATCTATTAATCAATCTCACTATCAATCTGCATATCGATATATCTATCAATCAGTTTATCAATATATATATATATATATATATATATATATATCTATCTATCTATGTATCATTATATCTATTTGTCTTTCTATCTGTCTAATATCCTATTTATCTATCTATATGACTATCTATCTATTATCTATATGCCTTTTTATATGTCTCTCTATCTATCAAACTATCTCACTATCTCTATATCTCTATATATATATTTATTAAACGATCAATCAATCAATCTGTCAATCAATCAATCTTTCTATCTATCTTTCTAACCATTTATCTATCTGTCTATATATCATTATATCTATCTTTCTATATATCTATTTTTCTATATATGTTTATCTTTCTATCTTTTTAACTAAGTATATATATGTTTGTCAATCTATCTATCTATTTGTCTTTCTTTCTATATATTTATTTTTCTATATATGTTTATCTTTTTGTCTATCTTTTTAACTAACTATATATATGTTTGTCAATATATCTATCTATTTGTCTATCTATCTATCTATCTATCTGTGTGTGTGTGTGTATAAATATATATTTGTCTGTCTATCTATCTTTCTATATATCTATCTATCTATATGTCAATCTATCTATCTATCTATCTGTATATCAATCTATCTATCATTCTATCTATCTATCTATTAATCTATCTATCAATCTATATATCAATATTTCTATCAATCTTTTGATAAATCTATCCTTCAATATGTCTATCAATTTGTCTATATATTTATATATTTATCTAACTATTTATCTATCTATCTCTTTATCTATTTATTTATTTATTTACCTTTTTGTCTACTAACTATCTATCTATATGTCTTTCAATTTTATATGTATCTCAATATCTATCTGTCCATCTATTTGTCTATCTATCTATATATCTATCTATATATCTATATGTCTATCGATCTATCTATTTGTCTATCTACTATCTATCTATTTGTCTATCTATCTATCTATCTATCTATCTATTTGATTATCTTTTTGGCTATATATCTATGTATATATATATATTTATCTAACTAACGAACTATCTATCTATCTATATATATCTATCTATCTATCTTTTTGTCCATCTATATATCTATCTATATTTCTATCTATATCTTTATTTATCTATCTATTAATTTGTCAATCTGTTTATCTATCAATCTTTTTATCATTCTATCTATCAATTTTTCTATCAATCTGTCTATCAATTTATCTTTTAATATGTCTATCTTTATATCTATCTATTTATATATAATCTAGTTATATATCTATCTTTTTTTTTCACCAGGGAAGAAGCATATACATTTTTATAAGAGAAATTGTATCATATGATACCCATAATGACCACTATCTGTCCACATTAAGGGGGAATTGCAAGCCTAAGAGCCCAAGCAAATTGGAAGCAGGACCTGGATGTCCCTGTTGAGAAGAGAAAGAATCAACAAGGCCCTTAACAAGGTTTAAATCTACATCCACCAGAGATAAGTCTTCTTCAACAGCCTTCCTGGTATTCAAATCTTCTTGTTTCTTGAATTGCTCATTTGCATGAAGAAAACTCTTGTCGAGGGTTGTTTTTTTCAGTTCTTCATTGAGAGCACCATCATAAGCATGCACAAACATATCACTACTACTGTCACCTTCCTCAGATGTTCCCCCAAAGTTGCTTTCACTTTCAAACTCATCACAAGTCATTTCTGAAGAAGATGTAGCAGCGGCTTCAGCATCAGCATCCATTTCAATGCCTTGTTGACAATCATGGTCGTCCATCACTGATTCCATATCTTTTAAGAGACGGCCCACATTGAAGCTCACTCCTTTCAGATTCCTATTTTCTGGAAGTTCTGCACCTTCGTAGCTTGACACCTTGTCCACAAATTCCTTCATCATTTTGGCTACGTGGCTCAGATCGCAACCATCAGAATTACCACCCAAGCTGATGTGCTTAATATAAGAATCTTTTGATGGATGCTTTGAGTTTTTAGTCTCATAGTATATATCAATCTCCTTTTGTCGCTACTCAAGAATAGTATTAAATTCATTCTCCCCAATGTAGAGCCATGAATCATCATCAGAGGGAGGGAATTCCTGATTCATAAATTCTTCAGCAAAATGCGCAAGTGCAAGAATTTCATCTATTAGCCTAACAGGACCACTCATCATTTCACTTGTCCTCCAAAACAAAGCACTCTTCCGATAATACTCTTCTGCATTTTGTAACAACCTTTTGTACCCAATTGAACCAGGAATGAACCCTTCAAAGTATCCACTTAATTTTTAAAGAGCCCTTGTACACATCCCACGTAGTTCCTTTTCCCTCCTCCCCATATTTCCTCCTCTATTGATACATCATCTCCAATCCACATGCAATTTTCATGCCCAGCTCTGCTTCCAAGTAACCAATAGGATCATTTCCTCTGCAGGGCATTCGATAACATTTTGGTGCCTGAAATTTCTGCTGCATTAACTGTGCATACATAGCCCTAGAGACCCTAAGAGCCATGCAGACAATCTCTTCTTCCTTTCCTTTCCCAACGAACTTCTCCATCTTACTTGCATAGTTCATTGTATCCACGTCCCTGTCATAAAACGACTCCACTGCCAAAGATACCAAACAAGGCTCCTGTTTTAAAACCCATGCCACTGATATCGGAACTTTGACCCTTATTACATGCATATTATGTCTAGCCATTTCTTGGTCTCACATATCCGATTCTTTATAGCTGAATGAATACAATCCCCAGCCCGTGAAGTCCCTTCGTGACTCACGTGAAACTTCAAGGAATCAACCAATTTTGGGTTCCGCATTTCTCTTTTAGGAACAATATGAAGATCACCTCCCCTTATAAACACGCGGTTCCCACTATTTTTAGGGTTTATCCATCGTGGAAGGTGAAACGCAGCTTCGATCAATAAGAACTCCCCATCGCTGTCCCACACTCGAACTGAAATAGCGTGGAACTCGCGAGAAATCTCGAAGAGAAGGAACACGGTAAACCATTCGTCTTCGATATTGTCACCATATCGTAGCTTTCCTCGCAAGTGAGAAAAATGTCCATCATAGGAGATGGAAAGGTTAAAAGGCTCGTGCTGCCATAGATAACAGAAGGTGTAAGGATAGACAATATTGAGGATTTGTAGGTGGAGGGCCTGAATTGATGACGGAGAAGACGCAGAGTTTGTAAGGGAGGAGTCGGGAAATATCATAAAGAAGACCGTGTCAGCATGAAGATGAGACTGGTGGCCCTGGAAAATGGGGGATTGGGCATCCGAAAGCAATGTCGGTAGTGTCATCAGATGCCTTACGCCTTGTGCCATTGCCCCTCAGCCATGACGCTCACCCTCAGCCATGACGCTCACCCTCAGCCTTGGGGCTCACCCTCAGCCTTGACACTCAGTTATATATCTATCTTACTATTTATTAATTTATTTATATGTGTATCTATTTGTTTATAAATCAATCAATCTATCAATTTTCCTATCTATCTATTTATATATATATCTATCTATCTCTCTATCTATTTGTCTATCTATCTATCTATTTAACTATCTATCTGTCTGTCTGTCTATCTGTCTGTCTATCTATTAGTCTATATATATATATGTATATCTATATATATATATCAATCTATTTATCAATGTCTATAAATCTATCAATCCAACTATCTATCTTTATATCTACCTATCTATATGTCTATCTATCTGTGAATATTCTATTTGTCACTTTGTTTGTGTATCTGACTATCTATCTTTTTATCTATCTATCTATCTATCTATATATCTAGCTATTTATTTTTCTAAGTATATATCTATCTATCTCTATATCTATATATCTATCTGTCTATCTATCTATCTATCTATATATATATATATGTATCTATCTATCTATCTATCTTCTATCTTTCTCTATATAAATATGTTTTTTAATCTATCTATCAAACTATCTATCAATATGTCTATCAATATCTCTATGAGTCTGTTGATCAGAAAATCTATCAATTTGATAATCTATCTATCTATCTATCTATTAATCTATTTGTCTATTAATCAATTTGTCTATCAATCTATCAATCTATCAATCTGTATATCAATCTTTCTATATATCTGTGAATCTATCTATTTATGTATCTATATATCTATTTGTCCATTTATCTGTCCAATAATTTATCTATCTATTAATCTATCTATATATTTTTCTATCTATCTATCTGTTTATATGCCTTTCTATATGTTTATCTATCTTTCTATCTAACTATCTGTTTATCTCTATATCTATCTATTTATCTATCAATTAATCTATCTGTCCATTAATCAATATATCTATATGTCTATCTAATTATATATCTATATATCAATTTGTCTGTCTTTCTTTCTATCTTTATATCTATCTATCTATCTGTCTGTCTATCTATCTACATGTCTATTGATATATCAATCTATCTATCTGTTTATCTACCTATAAATCTATCACTATATTTATCTATCTATATATCTACCTATATGTCTATCTATATGTATATATATCACTTTATATATCTTTTTATATATCATTCTATCTAATTGTCTATCTTTCTATTTATCTATTTATTATTTATCTATTTATCTATCTGTATAATAATATATCTATCTATCTATCTATCTATATATTGATTTATCTGTATATCTTTCTATCCATCTATATGTCTATCTATCTATTTTTTTAACCATTTTTCATTCTTTCTATCTATCTATCTATTAATCTATCTATCAATCTTTGTATCAATATGTGGATCAATCTATCTTTCTATCTATCTATTAATCTGTCTATCAATCTATCTATATATCAATCAATCTGTCTGTCTATCTATTTGTCTATTTATCTTTCTATGTATCTATCTTTCTATGTATCTATCTTTCTATCAATCTATCTATATATCTATCTATGTATCTATTTATCTATCGATCTATCTGTTAGTTTATCTATTTGTCTATCTAAATAACTATCTACTTATTTATTTGTCTATTTATGTATATATCTCTCTATCTATCCATCTATTTGTATATATATATATATATATATATCTCTCTCTAAATATTTATCTATCTATTTATCTGACTATCTATCTATTTGTCTATCTTTCTATTTATCTATCTTTCATATATATATATATCTCTATCTATCTATCTATCTATTTATCTATCTATCTACTATCTATCTATTATGAATCTATCTATCAATATTTAAATCAAACTATTTATCCACTATTTATATATGGTCTATCTATATGTTTATCTATATGTCTATAAGTCTATCTATTTGACTATCTAATTGTCTGACTGGTAGTCTGTTTGTCTGTTTGTCTATTTGCCTAATTATTTTTCTATCTATATTACTATCTATCTAAATATTTGTCTATCTATTAATCTATCTTTCAATTTAATAATCTATTTATCTATTTGTCTATCCATCTGTCTATCTAACTAACTAACTATCTATCTATCTCTTTATCTATCTGTTTATATATTTGTCTATAATATTTCTTACTTTTTGTTTATCAATATCTCTACCAGTTAATCAATATATATATATATATATATATATATATATATATATATATATCTGGCGGCTATCTATCTGTTTGTTTGAGTAACTATTTATTTATTTGTTTTTCTATGTGCCTATCTTTGTCTCTGTGTATATGTTGATCTTTCTATCTGTCTCTTTGTCTCTCTATATGTTAGTTTGTCTATCTATGTGTCTATATATTTGACTTAACAATTGTCTATCTTTCTATCTACTATACTATCCGTATAATTGAATGTCTATATGCCTGACTGTATGTCTACCTAACTATTTGTCTACATAATTAGTGGTGTGTCTATCTATCTAATAGACTGTATGTATATCTGTCTGTCTATTAGTCTGTTAGTATGTTAGTCTATTAGTCTACTAGTCTATTAGTTTGTCAATCTTTCAATTAGTTAGTTTATCTATTTTGTCTGTGTCCAGCTGTCTATCTATTTATCTATCTATATCTTTATCTTCGTATCTATCTTTATATCTATCTCTCTATCTCTCTATCTCTATATCTTCCTATCTATTTCTCTATTTATCAATCAATCTTTCTATCTCTCTATATTTTTATCATTCTATCTCTATTTTATCTATCTCTTTATCTCTCTATCTTTGTATATATATATATATATATATGTATATATATATATATATGTATGTATATATATATATATATATGTATGTATATATATATATATATATATATATATATATATATATATATATATATCTATATAATTCTATCTCTCTATCACTCAAACTCTCTATCCCTCTTTCTTTTTATCTTTGCAACTATCTCTTTGTCTCTATCTCTCTACCTTTCTTTGTCTCTATCTTTCTACATAATTACCTACTTAACTAGCTACATTCCTACCTAGCTATCTCTTTATCTATATAACTTCTTGTTTATCTATCTATCTCTCTATCTTTATATCTTTATATCTTTATATCTATATATCTGTCTATTAGCCTTTCTATCTATACGCCTCTCTATTTATCATCCTATCTTTCTATCATTTTTCTATTTATCTCTCTATCTCTCTATCTCTTTATCTGCATATCTAACTATTTGTCTATCTATCTATCTATCTGTATATTTACCTATCTATCTATATGTCTGTCTATTTGTCTATCTATATGTCTATCTATATATTTATTTATCTATCAATCTTTCTGTCTATCTGTCTATCTTTCTATATGTCTATCTATACATATGTCTATCGATCTATCTATCTGTCTACTAGTCTATCTGTCTTATTGTATATATATATATATATATATATATATATATATATGTCTATCTATTTATAAATCTATTTATCTATCTATATATTTATCTATATGTCTATTTGATTATGTGTCAATCAATCAATCAATCTATTTGTCTACCAATCTAACTTTATATTTGTCTATATATTTATTTATCTTTCTATCTATCTGTCTAACTATCTGTCTATTTTTCAATTTCTCTATTTGTATATATTTCTATTTGTCTATCTTTCTATTTGTCTATCTATCTATATGTCTATTTGTATATATGTCTATCTATTTGTCTAACTATAAATCTATTTTACTATCTATATATCTATCTATATATCTGTCTAATTGTCTATCTATCAATCTATCTATATGTCTATTTGTCTATATGTCTATCTATATATATCTTTTCTATCTATCTATCTTTTTATTTTTCTATCTGTCTCTTTGTATATAAGTTTTTCTACAAATCTATCTATATGTGTGTATATCTATCTATCTTTTTATTTTTACATCTGTCTATTTGTATATAGGTTTATCTACCTATATATATATATATATGTGTCTATCTGACTACGTGTCTATATGTTTATCTATCTATCTGTCTACTTATCTATCTGTCTATTTGTGTAGCTATCGATTTGTCTTTTTGTGTCTATCTATTTATCATTCTTTTAGTATATCAATCTGTCAGTCTATTAGTCTATTAGTTTGTTAGTCTATTAGTTTGTCAGTTTAATAATATCTCTATTTTTCTTTCTGCATGTTTGTCTGATTATCTATCTATCTGTCTATCTCTCTAACACTCTATCTTTCTATCTCTCTATATCTTTCTCTCTCTCTTTTCTACCTCTCTATTTGTCAATCTATCTAAATGTCTATTAGACTATATGTAAATCAATCGATCTCTATTTGTCTATTTGTCTATCTATCTGACTAACTAACTATCTGTCTGTCAATCTGTCTATTTGTATAACTATATATCTATCTATCTATCTACCTTTCTTATTGTCTATAGATATGTCTATCTATCTATAAATCTATCTGTCTTCTGACTATATGTTTATTTGTCTATCAATCTATCTTTCTATCCGTCTATTAGTCTAACTCTATATTTGTCTCTATATCTATCTATCTATCTATCAAGTTGTCTAGCCATTTATCGATTTATCTATTTGTATATCTATCTGTCTACCTATCTATCTATATGTCAATTTGTATATCTGTCTATCTATTGATATCTTTATCTATATATTTTTTTATCTAACTATATGTCTATTTATATATCTATCTATCAGTCTATTTGTCTATTTATTTATCTGTTTATATGTCTATCTACCTATTTATCTTTCTATATATCATTTATCTATCTATTCATCGATCTATCTATCTATCTGAAGGTCTATCTATTTATCCATATCTTTATGTATATGTCTATTTTTGTATCTATATATCTATTTATTTATTTATCTATCTGTCTATTTATCTATCTTTTTATCTATCTTTTTTTGTGTCTATATGTTTATCTGTCTATATATCTACCTATGTATCTGTCAATCTATCAATCTATAAATCTTTGTATCTATATCTATCTATCTGTCTTTATGTCTAAAGATATAACTTTATATCTACATATCTATCTAACTATATATATGTGTTTTTGTCCTTTAGTCTATTATTCAACAATCTATCTATCATTTTGTCGATATGTTTATCTATCTATCTTTCTAATTGTTTATACATCAATATACCTATCTGTTTATCTCTGTATTTATCAATATAACTTTTTGCCTATTTATCTATTTGTCATTCTTCTTATCTACATAATTAACTATCTATCCATAAGTCTATATGTATATATATATATATATATATATCTATCTATCTATAGGCTAGTCTATCCATCTATCTATAGGCCTTTCTATCTATATGTTTATCTATCAAACTTTCTATCTATATATCTATCTAATTGTCAAAATGCCTATCTATATATTTATCTATTATCTATTTTTCGATATGAATATCTATCTATCTATCTATCAATCTGTCTGTCTGTCTGAATGTCTTTGTGTCTATCTATCTTTGGATCTTACAGTAAGTCTAACTATCCATCATTCTATCTATGTGTCTACCTATCTGTCTATTTGTGTGTCCATCATTCTATCAATCAATCAATCTATCTATTTTTCTATCTATCTATCTATCTATCTATTTGTGTATCAGTCTAAGCTATATATCTATTTATATTTCAATCTATCTATATATCTATTTGTCTATATATCTATTTGTCTATATATCTATCTATCTAATTGTTTATATTATTTGTTTATTTTACTATTTGTCAATCTAACTATCTAACTATCTATTTATCTATCTATCTATTTATATGTCTGTCAATTAATGTTTTTGTATTTCTATATGTCTATCTATCTATATGTCAATTTGTCTATCTGTCTAACTATATATCTGTATATCTATATATGTAGTAATGAATCTATCAATCTATTTCTGTATCTATATCTCTGTCTATCTAAAAATATGGGTAATTGTTTATCGGTCTATCTTTCTATCTATTTATTATTCTATATGTCTTTTTAACTCTTTATCTATTTGTCTATCTATCTATATATTTATCAGTATATCTATTTATTTTTCCATGTGTCTATCTATCATTTTGTCAAATATTATATAAAACTATCTATCTCTCGATATTTTAATCTATATATCTATGTATCTATCTATCTTTATGTCTTTCTATCTATATTTCTATATGTCTATATGTCTATATGTGTATCTGTATATCTATCTATTTGTGAATTTATCAATATGATAATCTTTCTACCTATCTAACTTTATAATTATCTATCTATCTATATAACTATCTAATTATGTTTCTATCTATCAATCTATTTGTCTATCTATCTGTCTATATATCTATCAATCGATCTATTTATCTATCTATCTGTCTATCTATCTTTCTATCTATATGTCTATGTATCTATCTATATATATATATCAATTAATCTGTTTGTCTATCTATTTTTATGTCTATATGTCTATCTATCTATATATCTATTTGCCTATCTATCTATCTATCTATCTATCTATCTCTCTACCAATTTGCATATCTACCTATCTATTTATCTATATATCTATCTATCTAAATGCATATCTATCTATATGTCCATTAGGCTATCTGTCAACCTATTAATCTTTCTTTCTATCTATTAGTCTATATCTATCTATCGTTTGATCTATTGGTCTATCTATCTATCTGGCTTATTATCTTTCTATCTATCTATCTATATGCCATATGTCTATATCTCTATTTGCCTATCAATTTATCTATCTATCTATCTATCTATCTATATGTGGATCTATCTACTCTCTATTTGTCTATCTTTCTAAATATCTAAATGTCTATCTAACTATATTTGTAACTATCTAACTTTCTATCTTTCTATCTATCTATTTATCTGTCTAACTATCAAATAGTCTTTCTATTTACTAGACTATTAGTCAATGTGTCTATCTTCCTATTTAAATATCTATTATTTATCTATCGATCTATATATCTGTCTATATATATATATATATATATATATATATATATATATATATATATATATATATATATATATTTGTCTATCTATATATCTTCTATTTATCTATCTATTTATGTATCTTTCTATCTATATGTACATCTTTCCATCTATCTATCTATCTATCTGTAAATCTATATATCTTTCAATCTGATTATATTTTTATTTGTAAATATGTCAATATGTCTATCCATCTATCTATTTATATATCTATCTATTTACCTATTTGTCTATCGATTTATCTGATCTATCTACAAAATTGACTATCTGTCAATATGTCTATCAATATATCTATCTATTTGTCTATATGTCTACCTATCTATCTATTTTCTATCTCTCTATCTCTCTATTTAACTATTTCTCTATCTGTCTATTTTTTTATTCAATCTATCTATGTATCTGTTTATATATCTATCTTTAAATCTCTCTATCCTCTTATCTATTTATCTAGTTATCTTTTATATATCTATATGTCTATATGTATATCTATCTATCTACCTATCTATATATCTATCTATATGACTATATATCTATATGGCACTGCATCTATTCTTGCTTCATATGCCAAATGGACCGGTAAATGCTCTATTGAGTCAAAAAAACCCAGGTGAGAATATCCGTTCAAGCTTACAAATAATAAGTGGAATGTTATTCTCCAGCCTCACCATGTCGCCTATTTTGATTTTAGTTGCAGATAGCTATTTGAAAAATAAACTATGTTCTGTAAGGACCTTCCAAATACTCAGGAGAAGTAATTCATGGAATGCAATTAGTATTAATATCTACATAAATACATGACAGTCATGATTTTTCATTTCAAATAACTTAAGATTCTTCATATCAACACATCTACCCATATTTAACACATATCCAACAGGGAATTTTAAATTTTTAACCCATTCACATAATATCTATATTGCCTTATTATCAAGTGTGTTGAAAGCTTTAGAATCTTTTCTTGTTGCCTCATTCAGTTTCAATTTAGGATGCCGACAGTAATCATTTAGCTCATGTCATGAATTTAAAGTGTTTTGTGTTTTTCCATCTATATTAAGGATAGTGTTGAAACCATTGTGAAATATTTTTTTTCAATATGCATTACATCTAAGTTATAATGAATTAAATTATACTTCCAATAGGGCAAGTCCCAAAATATACTACGTTTCCTCTAGGAAAATATTTTGTCAATTGGTCCATTACTTCCAGTAGCATCCTTTTCAGTTACTTTCTTCAAGCCCAAACTCTGAATCTCTATCATAATATCTTCTCCTGAACGAACTACTGGTGCAACCGTCATCACAGTTTTATGTTTTCAAAATGCAATTTTATTTCTTCAAAATGGATGATTCGTAAGTAGAAACATTTTGATGGTTATCAAACCATGACTATATTACCACTAAAATTGAGGGTAAATGCATCAGAATTTATCATGCAATATGGGCATGTGAATCATCCTACAGTACTCTAGCCAGACAACATTGAATAAGAAGGAAAGTCACTTACCGTCCACATAATGGCCTTCAGCATAATAAATTTTTTTTTTTTGAGATTTCATATGTATTCATGCCAACATCCCACACATGATTTAATTATGCAATAAGAGGCTATAAAAAAACATCCAACATATCTTTCTGATTTTTTGGTCCTAGAAGCAAGATTGACAAAAACATATATTGCTCATTCATACACAACCATGGATGCAAGTTATAAGGCGTCATTATCACTGGTCATGTTGAATATTGTTGTCCAGATTGCCCAAATAGCTGAAAATTATCAGCGTAGAGATCCAATCTCATATTTTGACTTTCAGTTGGAAAATCTTGATGTATATGATTAAAATGCTTGCAAACAAATGAATCTGATAGATGATACATTATAGGTATGGATATACTAAAATACATTTTTTATACTAATATATAAACATGTATATTAAATATATGTTTTTAATTATATATTTAAATATAGTTATGTATAAAGTTTTTATAGTTATACATATAGTAAGATAGAATTATTTATAGTTATATTTTTTTATAAATATTATATTTATAGTTGTAAAAAATTATATATCATTAAATATTTAGTTTTATATATATATATATATATATATATATATATATATATATATTCATACGAGTAGTTATATTTTGTTATACATAAATATATACAAAGTTATAAACAAATATATAGATTTACATATATGTATACATAATGTATAAATAGTTAAAAATATAGTAATATTTAATTATATAACGTTTTATTTAGTTTTACAAATATTTATATAGAGTTATACACATATAATTAAACATTATGTTGTATGTTGTTATACATGTAATTATAAATATAGTTACATGTGGTTATACATATAGTTACACATATAGTTATACTTATATTCATACATGTAGATATATATATATTTATTCATATATTCTTATATATTTATACATATAGTTATGTATAGGTATAGATATAGTAAAATACATTTTTATATACTAATATGTACAAATGTATTTTAAATATAAGTTGCAAATTATATATTTAAATATAGTTATGTATAAAGCTTTTATAGTTATACATATAATAAGATATAATTATTTATAGTTATATGTTATTTATACATATAGTATATATAGCTAAAAATATTTTTATATAGTTAAACATATAGTTTTATATAGATATATTCATAGTAATAGTTCTACATAAATATATAAAGTTATAAATAAATATATGATTTACATATATGTATTCATAGTTACAAATATAGTTATATTTATTTATATAGTGTTACATTGTAATACATATATTTATATATAGTTATACACATGTAGTTAAACATAATGTTGTATGTTATTATACATATAATTATAAATATAATTAATTATGGTTATACATGTAGTTACACATATAGTTACAATATAGTTATACTTATATTTATACATGTAGGTATATATATATTTTTATATAATTTTATATATGTATACATATAGTTATCTTTAGGTATATATATGGTAAAATACATTTTTAAATATAGTAAATGTTGTCTTGTATATGGTAAAATACGCATTTTTATATAATTTTATATCTGGTAAAATACATTTTATATATGTTATTATATAAAAATGTATATTAAATATATGTTATTAATTATATTTTTTAATTATAGTTATGTATAATATTTTATAGTTATACATATAGTCAAACACAATTATTTATAGTTATATGTTCTTATACCTTTGGGATCCAATGGCAAAACAGAAAAAAAAACAAGTTTGACTTACAATAGATCAGAAAAAAGTAAATGTGATCTTGTATTTCAGGCATGTAATATATAAATATAAATACAATTTGAATCCCCCTAGAAACAGATTATGTCATCCACATAACAGAACAAAACTCAAGAAAAATATGTAAAGATTTAGTCCACATCTAGATATGTCAACAAAGTTTATCTCAACCTGCTAAAATTGTTTATGACTTGCTGGCAATGTAATTGGAAAGCCAATCAAGACCCTCGTAGAGGCCCTCACCAGAGGTAGCACAGGTGCTCTGAATGTGCCAATGACATTGGCGAAGAGAGTGAAGTCCTAACTTGTCAGTAATTTCAGCTGCATTAATCGTATTGGGACGATCTTGCTTATTGTTGAAACGAGCACAACTGCATCTCAAAGCTTTTTCACTTTTGGCATCCTATGCAACTCATCTCTGGCTTCAACAACTCGATCTCTGTCATTGCTGTCCACCACAATAGTACGAATTGTGGTGACAATTTCACCAAGTTTCAACTTATACAGAATGGTTTTCTTACCGCCAGCATCAAGACCTAGCATCAAAATCCTCATCTCCTTGTTGGCAAACAACCTGCTGAACAACTTTGTGAACGTAAACCCCATTTCTTCCACTAAATCTCAATCCCTTTTTCATATGCCAGTAGAGAGATCTAATGAGAAAAAGAAACAAAATCAATATACCTCAAGAGATAGTCACTAGAAAGGGAGGTCAATTTCTATATGTTTTTATACCTATAGTATATATAATTAAAAATAGTTATATATAGTTAAACATATAATTATATATAGATATATTCAAACAAGTAGTTATAGGTAGTTATATATAAATATATACAATGTTATAAATAAATATATAGATTTAATTAAATGAATACATATAAGTATACATAGATAGAAATATAGTTATATTTAATTATATAGAGTATTACATAGTTATACAAATATTTATATATACTTATACACATATAGTTATAAATATGCATGTAGTTAAAGATATAGTTATATATAATTATACATATAGTAAAATACAAATATATATAGTTATATATTATTATACATATAATATATTTTGTTAAAAATATAGTTATATAGAATTATTCATGTAGTTATAAATTATTATATAGTTAAAAAAATAGTTATATATAGTTATTAATATAGTTATAAAAATAGTTTACCTATTACAAATATTGTTAAATATAATTATGAAGAGTTTTATATTGTTATACAAATATTTATAAATAGTTATCATATATTATGATAACAACACACTCTCAATTGCCCAATTAAATTACACCACTATAGAGAAAGAACTTGTATAAACAATTTTTTCTTTTGGTAAGTTAATATCAAATTTAGTGGGAACTAAAGTCATAGTCTATACTAATTATTCTATAATCAAATATCTCATAGAAAAGAAAGATGTCAGGCCTAGATTTATTTGATGGATTTTACTATTACAATAGTTTAACTAGAGATATTAGATAAGAAATGTACATATAATAAAAATTGAAAATAGCTTATCATGACTAGAAAAGAAGATAGTAGAGTATTTGAAGAAGATATTAGATCGATTTTTTTAGTTGAACTAATTATATCATTGAATGGAAATGTAATTCCATGGTATGTAGTATTGAATGAACCTTATCATTTCATGTAGTTCTCTGATCAAATTTTGAGGTAAAGTGTTATAGATGAGAGATTAGTAGTATCTTGCAATAATGTGACTTTTTCCTCCTTCTCTTACGAATTTGTGGAACATGTTAATATTTATGTGCTCAATTAATTTTTTTCTCAAAATTAATGTTGATATTTACATATAGATGCATTAATATAAATGTTCATTTACACTGCCCTACACACACACACACACACTTATACATGATATAGAATACTATACATTATATATCAGCATACACATTTTTGTACTTTTTATATATATTCACACATGTATCTACATTTTCAAAGAAGTGTGCATACACTTGTAGGCATGCATATACTATTGTACACCTACAAAAACACACATATATACTTATATACGTAATGTATTTTTAAAGTTACACATGAAACTATTATATATATATATATGTGTGTGTGTGTGTGTGTGTGTGTGTGTGTGTAAATATATTTAAAATAAAATATTTTTTTAAATATTTGTTTATATGTGTGTGTGTATTTTTAAAGGTACACATATATACTTATAAATATATATTGTACACAAATTATAAAATATGGAATATTCTTTGTATTTAAAAGAAATATTTCTTTGTGTGTGTGTGCATGTGTGTGTGTGCGCATGCGTGTGTGTGCATGCGTGCGTGAAGCATATTAATGCGTAAAATGAAATAATGAATTAAATATATGAGCTTTTATTTTATTCAAATAGTTATTTTTTTAATATTTATATTAAAATAACTATCATTATACTCATATAAATAAATGAAGTTGGCATATTTGTAAATTATTTTGTTTTTATAATAATGTTAAAAAAGAAAATATCGTTCATAAATAGATAATATTGTTTTTATTTTTCTATATAATTTTTTTATGAAAATATTAATGTCTATGATAAATTTCTACCTATTATTTATTATTATTAATAAACTTTTAGAAACTTTAAAATTCTAACAAATATAATGTAGTGCATATAAACTTTAATGTTTAGTAAGAAAACAATTATTTCTTTAATTATGCTCAAACAAAACAGATTACCATATAAATACACTAGTAAATTTTCCTACAAGTAATTATTTTTTTATTATATTCAAAATATATAAATGACGATATAAATATATGAATTAGTTTTTTTAAATAATTATTTTTAATTTTGTTTTTCAAATTGAATACATTACAATGTTTTTTTTTGTAATTAATTGATACATTTCAAAAATTGTTTATTTATAATAAATATAACATATTATATATTATGAGGTGCAAATTTTTATTTGTAAATAAATTTTATTTTTAAACTTTTATCTTTGTAAATTGAAACTAATTCACATATATATTTTAGAAATTTTTTATAATATTTATTACAGAAACATATTGTTATTTGTTTTAAAATTTACAACATGAATTTTAACAAATGAACATTTTATTAGAAATCAATTTTAGTTAAATGATATTAAGTGAAACAAAAAATACAAACCCTAAACATATTAAATCATAATGATTTATACAAACATATAAAAATACAATAAAAATATATTTAAGGTTGAAAAAATTAACTTTTAGTTCCTAAAATATATGTGAAAAAATGATGAAGATTTATACAATATCCAAATAAAACATGTATGAATGAGATGAATGATATGAATGGATATTAAGTTTCAGAAGCATATAGTTATGCATGTTGTAGATAGAGTTATATATAGTTTTTCATGTAATTATATATATTTAGACATATGGTTATGTATAGATATTGATGTAGATATATATATATATAGTAATATGTTGATATACATATTCTTAAATACATTTATATATAGTTATATATATATATAAGTATATTAAATATATGTTGTTATATTTATATATAGTTATGTTTATGAATACTATTTTTATAGTAATAGATATAGTAAAATACACTTATATATTAATGTTTTATTATTCTTGGGATCATCATATTTACATAATTTATTATTTAAATATTAAATATGTTGTTATATGCACACAACTCACCACAAACACCAACACCCAATTTGTGATTAACTAACAAAAACACAAGAGTGTCGACTGGAAAAAATGGAAATAAAGTTGGTAGATCTACTGTGCACCAACATCCACATAATGAGAACACATTATATCACAAATGCATGAAAAATGTATAGGAATAAGTTTATATAAGCAATTCAAGCATACCATGGTGATTAATTAAAAAGAATTTCGGAATAAAAAATAACATAATCAAAACTCACACTCTTGCATTAAGATAATCGATGAAGAATTAGTATTGAAAATGTACCTCAAATCAATAAAAAATTATCGCTTACTCTTTGATTAGGTTTTAATGCATCGATATCGAGAGATAGAGGCAGACTATAGAGGACTTAGGTGATTGTTAGAGGTATCTCTCGAGTCTCGACAACAAGTGATTATAGATATTACCAAAATATTTAAATTTTTTATTATAAAAATATTAAATAAACAATATATAGATATAAAATAAAAAAAGACTCATTTATTTTATTTACTATCTAAATTTTTTCAACAAAATTAATGTGAATGTAGCAAGGTACACAAGAAAAACAAACACCTAACATTTTTTTATTTTTAAATTAATTAAACAATAAATATATAAACAATTTAAAAAAATATATGTTTAGCCTTATAATAAAAATATATATATCAAATAGCTACAAAATTTACAAACATTATATAATAAGACATACTTGAAAAGATGATTTGTGTTCTGGCCACTCTCCTAAGAGTTATAAAAATACTCTTAATGTTAAAAAATATATAAATATATATATTTTATGGTTATAAATTTTTAGGAATTCATTTTAATTTTTATGAAGATAATATGAAATAATTTTAAATGCATAAAATTTCATATTATTTGATATCATTTTAATTTATAAAATTCAAAAAATTACTTAAAGTGAGAAGATAATTAAAAAAAAGTTATATTTTTTATTTTAATAAAGTCTGAATGTTAAAAGCTATTGCTAAAAATATTACTCAATTATTTAATTCTTATAAATTTTAGTAGTGGCAAACATCTATGTATTTATTTTTAAATATTAATTTATTTTCTTCTAAAAATAATGAAACAATTTAAATTTTTATTATATTTCAATATTTTCAAATTTTGTATTAATTATTTTTTTAAAAGTTTCTTATAATCATTAAATTTTTTTATACTTATAATAATATTAATATTTACTAGTTTATTCATTAATTCAATTTTTTTTGAAAATATTTTTTATTTAATAATTCAATTAATTATTTTACATTTATATTAGTAGAAATTTTAATGTATATTAATTTAATTTTTAAAATATCTTAAAAAATTATTATACTTATAGAATTAATTATTTAATATTACTTTAATACAAAATTTTATATTTTCTTTATTAAAAATTTTAGAAAAATTTTTTGTTTAATTTATTAAAAAAATTTATACATCATAAAAATAGTTATTTTAGTCCTTATTAATATAATTTTTTTTAGTATTTTTATATTTTTAAATTATTTATTTATACTATGCTTTTTTTATAATTTTACGAGGAGATAGAACGATAGACATATTTTATAATTTTATGATGTATTTTTTAAATTTATACATCATAAAATTTAAGATAGCCGTATAGACAATTTGAGAGATAGATTGATAGACAGATAGACAGATAGACCGATAGACATATAGATAGATAGATAGATAGATATATATATATATATAGTTAGATTATAAATAGAAAGTTTTATTGACATATAGATAGATACATAGAAAAATTGATAGTTAGATAAAAAGTAATACAGACAGATATAAACATATACATATATAGATAGATAGACATATATATAGATTTTTAGAATGATAGATAAAGAGATAAACAGACAGATAGATAGACATAGATATAGACAATTAGATAGATAGACAAATAGGTAGAGAAGTAGATATGAAGATAGACAGATAAGTATATAGGTCTATTTATTGTTAGATAGATAAATAGATAGACAGATATATAGAAAGATAAATCAATAGTTAGATAGAAAAATAAAAAGATAGAAAGTTAGATAGATTAATAGATAGACAGATAGATCGACAGACAAATATATAGATAGATAGATAGATAGACAGATACAAAGATCAACATATATATAGTTATATAGATAGAAAAATAAATAGAATGAAATACATATAGACTATTAGATATATAGATAGATAGACAGATATATAAATAGATATATACATAGATGGACTGATAGATAGATAATAAAATAGTGAGATGAATAAATAGTCAGATAGTTACATAGATAGATATATAGATAGACAGATAGAGAGATATACAAATACGCAAATAGACAAATAGACAGATTGACAGAGAGATATATAGTTAGAGAGATATATAGACAAATAGACATATATAAATATAAATAGATAGTCAAATATATAGATAGACAAGTAGATAGATAGAAGGATAGATAGATAGATAGACAGACAAATAGTTAGATAGACAGATAGACAGATAGATAAATACATAGACCGATAGACAAATAGATAGATATATGAATATAAAGATATACAGATAGGCAGATGGATAGTGAGATGGATTAATAGATATATAGATAGAAAGATATACATGTATACAGATAGACATATAGACAAAAGATAGACAGACAGATTGATAGATAGGCAGATTGATAAAATGACATATAGACATATAGACTTATAAACTTATAGATAGATATCAAAATAAATAGATTGAAAGATAGACAAATAGGCAGACAGACAGACAGATAGATAAATAGATAGACATATAGATAGATAGACAGACAGATAGACAAATAGACAGAAAGACAGATAAATATATATATATATCAATAGATAGATAGATAGACTGATAGATATATATATATACATTGATAGACATATAGACAAATATACAAATATACAAATAGACATAAGACAATTAGACAGATAACTATATTGATACATAGACAAATAGATAGATAGACTGATGGATAGATAAATAGTTTGATAGAATGATTGAATGATTGATTGATATATAGATAGATACATAGATAGAGAAATACACATAAAGAGATATATAGTTAGATAGACAGATAGACAAATAGATAGACATATAAATAGATAGATAGATATATAGACATATTGATAGATTGACATATAAATAGATAGATAGATAGACAAATATATGGATGGATAAATAAATAGAAAGACAAATTGATAGATAGATAGATAGATAGACAGATAGATAGATAGACTAATAAATAGATTGATAGATACACAAATTGACAAATTGACTATTAGACAGATAGACAGATAGATAGAGATACAGATAGATTAATAGATCAATAGATACATACATAGATACATACATAGATAGATAGATAGACATGTAGATAGATACATATGTAGAAGAAAGATAGACAGTTAGATAGATCAATCGATATATTGACACATAGACAGATAGACACACAGACAGACATACATACAGATAGACAGACATATAGATAGATAGATAGATATAGATATAGACAGATAGATATAGATATAGATAGATAGACAGATAGACATAAAGTTAGATAGATATATAGACAGACAGACATATATATAGATAGATAGATATATAGATAAATAGATAGATAGATAGATAAAATGTCAGATAGACAAATAGACAGAAGATAAATAGATAAATAGATAGATAAATAAATCAACAAATAGATAGATCAATAGATAGATAGATAGATAGATGGACAAATAAACTAATAGATAAATATTTTGATAGAAAATAGACTTACAAAGAAGGATAGATAGATGATAGACCGATAGAAAAATAGATAGAGAGAGAGAGAGAATGATAGACATATAGACAAATAAGATTTATACAGATAGACAAAAATACATATGGAAAAAAAGATAAATAGACAGATTTATAGATAGACACATAGATAGATAGATAGATAGATAGACAGATAGATAAAAAGATTGATAATATGACAATTAAATAGATAGATAGATAGATAAACATATATACTAATAGATAGATATACATATAGAAGTATAGATAGATAGACATATAGACTTATAGATAGATTGACATATAGACAAATAAACAAATATATAGATAGACAGATAAAAAATAGAGAGATAGACAGATAGCCAAATAAACAGATTGACAGATAGATTAACAGATAGACATATATATATATATATATAGATAGACTGATCGATCGATAGATAGATAGAAAGATAGATGGATAGATAGACAGATAGACACATAGATAATTAGATAGATTGATAGATATACAGAAAGATAGATAGTCAGGTAGATAGATCAAAAGTTAGGCACATAGATAAAAAGATAGATTGTCAGGTAGATAGATTGAAAGATAGCCACATAGATAGATAAATTAGTTAGATAGATATATAGATAGATAGATTGTTAGACATATAAATATATATACACATAAAAAAGATAGATAAATAAATTGATAGATAGATAGACATATAGACAGATACATAGTTAGATAAATAGATATACATATAGAAATATTTATAGATAGATAGATAAACAGATAGATAGATAGACATATAGAAAGATAGGTTAATAGGTAGATAGACAGATAGAAAGATAGATAGAGAGATATACCGATAGACAAATATACAAATAGAAAGATAGATAGATAGTCAAATATACAGATTAACAAATAAACATATAGACATTTTAACAAATAGTCAAATAGTTAGATTGATATTTAGCCAGAAAGGCATATATGAAGATAGATAGATATATAGAATGATAGATAGATAAATAGATAAATATATTGATAGATTGATTAATTTATTGATTGAATGGTTGATTCATAGATAAATAAATAGATATATAGAAAGATAGATATATAGATAGATAGTTAGATATATAGACATATATTAGATAGTCTGATAGATAGAGAGATATACAGATAGATAGATAGATTGATTGATTGATAGGGAGATAGATAGACAAATAGATAAATAACTAGATTCATAGATTGGTAGATTAACAGATAGACAGAAAGATACACTTATAGACAGATAGGCAGATAGACAGATAGACATATACACTAATAGACAAATAAGCAGATAGAGAGATTGACAGAAAGACAGGCAGACAGACAGATAGATAGATATATAGATAGATAGATAGACAGATAGACAGATAGACAGATAGACAAATAGACATAAGACATATATACAGATAGACAGGTGGACAGAAAGACAAATAAAATGACATACAGATAAATAGATAGATTGATTCATTAATTGATAAATAGATAGATAGACTAATAGATAGATAGTTAGATATATAGATAAAGAGAGATAAATATAGATATATAGATAGACATATAAGCAAATAGATTGATATACAGATGGACATATAGACAGATAAACAAAAAGGCAGATAGATAGATAAACAGATAGACAGACAGACATACAGATAGATAGACAAAAAGCCAGATAGACATATAGATAGATAGATAGGCAGATAGATAGATAGATAGACAAAGGACATATAGATAGATTGACAGATAGATTGATTATTATATTGAAAGATATTATATAGATTTATAGTCATTTAGATATAGAGAAAGATAGAGATATAGAAAGATAGATTGATAAATAGATACACATATAGATAGATAGACAGATAAATTGATAGACATATAGAAAAATAGATAGATTAACAAATAATTATATAGATAGATAGATAGATATATTGATTAATTGATTGATAGAAAGATAGACAAATTGAAAGATAGACAAATAGACCAAAGATAGATCTATAGATAAATTGATAGATAAATAGATAGATAAATATATAAATAGATATATAGACAAATATATAGAAAGATAGATAGACATATACACCGATAGATAGATAGATAGGCAAATGAATACATAAACAGATAAATAGATAGACATATATACTGATAGGAAAATGGTTTGATAGACAGATATAAAGATAGATAGATTAATAGATAGACAGATAGATATATAAATAGATAGATAGATATATAGACAGATAAATAATAAATATGTAGATAGATATATAGATAGATAAAAAAATAAAGAGATAGACAGATAAATAGATAAAAATATAGGCAGATAGACAAATAGAAAGATAGATAGATTGACAAATATATACATATACTGATAGAAAGATAGACTAATTTAATTATAGATAGATATAAAGATAGACAGATAGATAGATAGACAATAAATAGATAGACATATAGATAGATTGACATATAGACATATAGATATTTAGACAGATAGACAAATAGACATATTGAATTATAGACTTATAGCCTTATAGATAGATATGAAGATAAAAAGATAGACAGATATATATATATATATATAGGGAGATATAAATATAGATAGATTAATTGATAGATAGACATATAGACAAATTGATAGATAGACAAATAGCTAGGAAGACAAATAGACAAATAGACAGATAGAAAGATAGACATATAAACAAACAGACAGACAGATAAATAGATATATCGATAGATAAACAGATATACAAAAAAGATATATACACAGACAGACAGATATACAAATAGATAGATAGACATTTAGAGAGATAGATAAATAGATAGAAATAAAAATGGACATTGAGAGATAGATAGATATACAAATGGATAGATAGATATAAATACATATATACATATAGATAGATAGATAAAAATAGATAAACACAATATAGAAAGATTGATAAATAGATAGATAGACAGATATATAGATAGACAGATAGAAAGATAGTCTACTAGATATATAGATATACTGATATATAGATATATAGATATATAGATATATAGATTGAGAAATAGATAGATAGACAGATAGACTGATAGAGAGATAGATAGATAGTTTGACAGATATACAAATAGAAAGAAAGAAAGATTTATAGATAGATAGATAGATGGAAAGATTGAGAGATAGACAATTATATAGATGGTAAGAAAGTAAGATAGACAAAAAGATCTATAGATATATAGATAGATAGACAAATAGACATATATACACATCGATCGATAGACAGATAGATAGACAGACACACAGACAGATAGATCGATAGATAGATACATAGATAGATTAACAGATAAATAGATAGATAGACAGATAGACAAATAAATAACTAGATAGATAGATATATAAATACATAGATAGATAGACAGATAGAATGATAGATAGATTGATAGAAATATAAATAGATAGACAAATAGATATATAGATAGATAGACAGATAGAAAATATACAGATATATAGATATATAGATAGACATATAGATAGTTAAATAGATAAATAAACATATACACAGATATACAGATAGATAGATAGACAAATAGACAGATAGACAGACAGACAGATAGATACAGAAATAGATAGATATATAGAAGACTAATAAACAAATAGATAGATAGATAGGCAGACATACAGATAGACAGATAGACATATAGATAGATATATTGATTGATTGACTGATAAACATAAGATAGATGAAAGATTGAATGATTGGTAGGTAAAAAAATAGACATATATATAGACAGACAGATAGATAGATAGATAGATACATAGTGTCACAACCCACATTTATAGGCTGTGACTGATGCTAGAAAGAATTTGTAGGCTTAAGGCCACCAAAACCCATAGGAAGCCTTAGTCCCATAATTTTTATTATAAATTCGGCATGACCTATTCATTTCTATAATACATGATAAATGCTATTTACCTTCTTGGTCTCTACTAACAAAAATGGCCTCAACGGTCTCTTAAATAATATCAAATAAGGTTTCATCAAAAGCAAAATTTATCACTATATTATTCAAAGTTTTTCAATTTAACCAAATAATTAACCCTATAACCAAGTTAATTTACCATGGGGCCTTCTAGAAAGTTAGACTCTTATTCACTAAATAATCAAAATAATAATCCATTACATTTTTCAAATAAAATCCAAGTGGTCTAGAAATGCATGGATTCTCCTTTCTCTCTCTACCCCGAAAAACAGAGAAAATCAACAGGAGGAAGATAACTCCGTGAGTAAAATTATATCACCATACTTGTTAGGCTAGTTACTAAAGGCTAGTTCAGAAGGATGGTTATGCTCAATCATCAATCATCGTACATATGTTATGCTCCAAATAGTGGCAATATGAACAATAATATCAAATGACATTTAGAGTTTTGAAACACAAAAATATAGTTTACACATCAGGAATCCATACATTCCTTTTTACCTTTATACTAAAACCCCTACATTCCAACCAAAAATCCATAGAATAGGACAAATTCTATGCCTAGAGTTTTACGACCTCTCTAGGAAGGCACTGGCTTTTTCCGCACAAATGGGTACCATGTGTACATAGCCTAATGACCTCCCCATCAGTTATGCTTTTCTATGATTAATACCTTCAAATGATATTATAGCTGACCATACTCAGCATGAGACAAAATGGCAATATCAAAGAATATTGCTTACCGTACACAACATACAAAAAGAGATAACACCAAATACAATAAAAGTTAGCTGACCATGCTCAGCATGAATATTCATCAGGATACATGATTTGTGGCATATGACAAATTCAATTCAATGAATACTCAAGAATAAGGGTTTTAATCATAGTCAATTACTACGATCAACTTAAAGAATGAAAAACTGCTATACATTTCCAAGGTGCAAGTACGGTGATATGGATTTACTCACCTCTTTATTAGTCCAAGCTCAACTAGGTTATTGATCACTAGTAGAAAAATTTCATTAACATCCATATCATTCCAATGATATCAACTTTACCCTAGGATACATCCATTAGGTCCTTCTATGATTCTATCCAAGTCGACCTTCAAATAGAAATTCACATTCAATCGATTCTACCCTTAATTCAACTAATTACCACCTCAATTTCATTCTAAATAAAATTTTCCCAAATTTTAAACATAATAGACGTAATTTATACCTCTTAGGATACATTATATACATTCAAAATATAATAACAACCTAGCATACACATTAGAAAAATTAATTAATTCCAAATAGCCCTAATTGACCATCCAAACAACAATCATTCATCATTTCAGCTACTTTCCTCCAATAAAGACCATGTAAAACCAAAATTAAAAATCACAGAACTTTTATATACCTTCGGAAGTCTTCCACCATGAAAAATCATAGGTTGTTTCAAAGGGAATTGGCTGCTACAATATTTTCTTCCTTTCCTAGCAGTTCGGCACTGAATGGAGAACCTAGAGTTCTTCAATTTTTTTATTTTGTTTTCTGCTCGATTTTCTCAGGCCCAATATATTTAAAAATTAAATCAATATTCCACTTAAGTCCCTTAGCTTTTTCGTAAATTTTTAAAAGGCCCTGGGAATTATTTAAAATGTCTCTTTGGGCATTGGTCAACAAAATCTGTAGACTTTTCCTACTTAATTGAAAGTTCACGTATTTCTTATTATTTTTTTTATTGATGTATTTTCATTAATTTTATTTCTATAACATATATTTGGACATTACATTGCTTCAGAAAAATTTCTAGAATTTATTTCATTCATTGTGTATTTTTAAAAATTCTATTTCGGTCAACTACTCCGAATTTGACCTTATCGGGTATATTTTTCACAAAATTCCCTTTTATTGAGAAATAATTTCTAAAAATTATTATAAATTCATGATGGACCTTAAAACACCTAGAATTAAATTCCATGAAAAAAAATCATTTAAAAAATATTTGGTGTGTTACAAGATAAACAGATAGACATATAAACAGATACACAGAAAGATAGTTAGATATATAGACAGATAGACACAATATAGATAGATAGACAGATATATATATATATATATATATATATATATATATATATATATATATATATGGATAGACAAATATATAGATAGGTAGATAGATAGACAGATAAATTGACAGATAGATATATATATAGAAAGATAGATATAAAAATATACAGATAGATAGATATATAAATAGATAGACAGATAGATAGATAGATAGAGAGACAAATAGATAGATAGATAGACAGATAGATAGAGTGACAAATAGAAAGATAAATTGATTGATTGACAAATAGAAAGATAGATAGATAGACGGATAGATATATAGATAGATAGATAGATAGATAGACATACAATTAGATAGATAGACATACAATTAGATAGATAAATAGATAGATAGATTGACAGATATACAAAAGATAGATAGATAGATACGTAGATAGACAAATAGTCAAATAATAGATAGACAGATAGACAAAAGATAGATAAACAGATTGATAGACATATAGACAAATAGACAAATTGATAGATAGATAGACTGATAAATAAATATACAGATAGTTAGATAGGCAGATATTTAGATAGACTGATATATAGATATATAGATAGATAAAAAAATAGATAAATAAATAGATAGATAGATAGATAGACAAATAGATAAAATTATAGATAGATAGATATATAGAAAGAAATAAAGATAGATAGATATATGGAAAGTTAGATATATAGATAGATAGACAGATAGATAGAGATACAAATAGATAGATAGATAGATAGACAGATAAATAGATTGAAAAATATACAGACAGACTGATAGATAGATAGACAGATAGAAAGATAGACATATAAATAGGTAGAATGACAGACAGATAGATCGATACAGATAGACAGATAGACATATAGATTGATAAATAGATAGATAGATTGACATATAGATAGATAGATAGATAGCTAGATTGACATATATACATAGAGTCTGATAGACAGACAAGCATATAGGCAGTTAGATCAAAGATAGATAGAAAAATAAATAGAAAGACAAATAGACAGATAGTAAGATAACAAGATAGCTAGATAGGCAGATATAAAGATAGATAGATAGATACATAGATAGGTAGGTAAATAGATTGACACACACACACACACATACACACACACATATATATATATATACACATAGATAAATAGATATACAGATATATAGATAGATATATAGATAGATAGGTAGATAGATAAATAGATAGATAGATAGACAAATAGAAAGATAGATATATAGATAGAGAGACAAATAGACATATAGACAGATAAATAGATAGATAGATTGAGAAATAGACTAATAGACGGACAGATAGATAGAAATATAAATAGATAGATAGACATATGGATAAACAGATAAAGATATAGACAAACAAATAGAAAGATATAGACACAAATAGAATAAGAGACAAATAGACAGACACAAAAATAGATATATAGACAGATAGACAAACAGACAAATAGATAAATAAAAATCATACAAATAAAATGATAGATAGATATATTGAAAAATTGTCAGATAAACATAAAAACAATTAGATAGATAGACAAATATCAAGATAAAAAGATAAAAGATAGACTGATAGACAGATAGATAGATATATAGATAGATAGATATATAGATAAATAGATAAATAGATAGATAGACATATATATAGATATACATATAGACACATAGATAGTTAGACAGATATACAGATTGACAAGATTGATAGAAGTAGATTCAAAGAATGATAGATAGACAAATAGTAAGATAGACAAATTGACTAGATAATAATAGATATATATATATATATATATATATATATTAAAATAAATAGATAGATAGATAGACACAAAGACAAAAAGATAGATAGATAGCTAGAAGATAGACATATATACAGATAGACATATAGACAGAGAGATATATAGGCAAAAATATAGATAGATACATAGACAGATAGATAGAGAGAAAGATATATAAATAGACATATGGATTGATAAACAAATAGACGGAAAGATATATTTATATATCCAAATGACATATAGATAGATAGGCAAATAGACCAAATAGAAACCTAATCATATAGAGTGATAGACAAAAAGATACGAAGGTCATATAGACCATAGACAGCTAGATATATATATATATATAGAATAGTCAGATAGACAAATAACCAGATAAATAGATAGATTGATATATATATAGTTAGATAGAAAGATAGACAGATAGAAAAATATATAGATAGACAGAAAGATATATCGACAAAAAGAAAAATTGAAAGATACTGAGATAGATAGATAGATACATAGACAGATAGGTAGATAGCTAGATAGATAGATAGATAAACAAATATACAAATAGATAGATAGATAAATAAATAGACATATAGATAAAATGATAGAATGATTGATTGATAGCTAGAAAGATATACAGATAGAGTAATAAGCAGATAGACATATGAGATATAAACATGCAGACAGATAGATAGATATATAGATAGAATGACAGATTAATAGATAGACATATACAAATATAAATAGATATACAAATAGACATATAGAAATATAGATAGATAGACATAGAAAGATAGATAGATTGATTGATAGACAGATGGACAGACAGACAGACAAACAGATAGATAGTTAGACAAATTGATAGATATAGAGTTAAAAGATAGACAGATAGACATATAGATACTTAGAAAAATAGACAGATAGACATATAGACATATACATAGATATACAAATATACATATTGATAGATAGACAGAAGATAGAAGATAGATTGGGAGATTTAAATATAAACAGATAGTCAGATAGAAAAATAGAAAGATAGAAAGATAGACAGTTAGATAGACACATAGATAGGTAGACAAATATATAGATAAATAGTTTGATAGATAGATAAATAGATAGATACCGATAGATAGATAAATGATAGATATTGATAGATATATAGATAGAGAGATAGATAAATTGGCATATAGATAGATAGAAACATAGATATATAGATAGATATATAAATAGATAGATAGATAGATAGATACACAGATAGATAAAAATATATATATATAAATGATAGATAAACAGATTGAAATATATACATATAGATATATAGATAGATATATAGATAGATAGATATATATAGATTAATAGACATATAGTCAGATAGATGTATAATTGATAGATAGATAAATAGATTTATTGAAAAATATACAGATATATAGAAAGACAGATTGACAGATAGACAAATTGAAAGATAGAAAGACAGACAGATAGACAGATAAATAGATAGATTGACAGATAGACAAATTGAAAGATAAAAAGATAGACAGATAGACAGATAGACAGATAAACAGATAAATAGATAGATAGATAGACATATTGGCAGATCGATAGACAAACAAATACAGACATAGAATTATAGATAGATAGATAGAAAAATATACAAATAGATAGATATATAGAAAAATAGATAGACAGATAAATAAAAAGATAGATAGATAAATAGGTAGATAGAGATATAGATAAATATGTAGATTGGAGACAGACAGACTAATAAAAAGATAGACAGATTGATATATAGCTAGATAAATAAACATATAGATAGATAGACATATAGACAAATAGATAGATAGTCATATAGAAAGAAAGATAGATAGCCAGATAGAAAGTTAGACAGATAGAAAGATAGACAGATAGACAGATAGATAGTAGATAGGTAGAGAAATAGATAGATGGACAAATACACAGTTACATAGATAATAGATAGATAGATAGACATGTAGACACATACACAAATAGATAGATAGACATATAGACACATACATAGATAGAATGATAGACATATTGATAGATTAACAGAAGACAGAAGACAAATTGGAAGATAGATAGATAGTCAATTATAAAGATAAACACATAGACAGCCAGATATAGATAACACATAGATATGTAGATAGATAGATAGATATTGATAGAAAGATAAATAGCGATATATATAGAAAAATAGAGAAAGAGATAGATCGATAGATAGATATATAGACAGATATATAGATAGATAGACAGACCGATAGATATACTATAGATAAACATATAGATATATAGATAGACAAATAGAGAGATACAGAGATACATAGATTGAAAGAAAGATAAATATACAAAAGACAGACAGATAGATATATAGATAAATAGATACACCCATAGTTAGATAAACAGATATACATATAAACTGATAGACATATAAATAGATAGATAGAAAATAAATTGATAAATAGATAGATAGAAAAAAAATAGATAGATAGATAGATAACAATATAGACATATAGACAGATATATAGACATATATATAAATATATAGATAGATAGATATATAAATAGATATATATATAGAAGATAGATAGATATACAAATAGTTAGATAGACAAAAAAACATATAGACATATATACAGATAGACAGATAGATAGATAGATAGGTAGACAGACAGACAGATAACCTGATATCCAGAAAGGCAAATAGATATATATATCGAGAGATAGAAAGATGATAGAGAGTTAGATAGATAGATAGACAAATAGATAGATTGAAAGAGAGAGAGAGATATATAGAAAGATAGATAGACATATAGATATTTAAACAGATATATAGATAGATAGATAGATAGATACATATATAGGTATATAGACAGATAGATAAATAGACTTATAGACTAATAGATAGAAAGATAGACTGATAGATTGATAGACTAATTGATAAATAGATAGATAAATAGATAGATAGATTGATTGAAAGATAAATAGATAGATAGAGAGATAGCCAGATACCAAGATACCAAAATAGGCAGATATATAGATAGATAGCTAGAAAGATAGATAGAAAAATAGATACATAGATAGATAGATATATAGTTAGACAGATAATCATATAAACATATACATAAGTTAGATAATAGTCTTATAGATAGATTTATAGATAGAGTGATAGACAGATACATAGATAGTCAGATAGGCAGATAGGTAGATAGGCAAATAGGCAGATAGATAAATAGATAGATAGATAGAAAAATGTACATATATACAGATAGATAGACAGATAGATAGATAGATAGATAGGCAAATAAACAGATAGACAAATAAACAGATAGATAGATTGACACATTGATAGTTAGATAGATAGACTGACAGATAATTAGAGATATAGAAAAGAGATATATAGATAGATCATTAGACAAATAGACAGATAGATAGAATGATAAATAGATAGACAGACAGCGATATAGATAGATAGATAGCTAAATAGATAGATAGATAGACATATAAATAGACTGACACTTTGATGGATAGATAATAAGATAGATAGACAAATACCCTAATATAATGAAAGACAAATAGATAGACAAATAAATAGATAGATACATAGACAGATTAAAGATAGACCGATAGATAGATAGATAGACATATAGACCGATAGACACATAGACATATGTAGACATATAGATAGATAGATAGTTTTATTGATTGATTGACAAATAGACAGATTTATACATATAGATGGATATACAAACTAGATAGACAATAGCAGATTAACATATATACAGATTGATAGATCGACAGATA
>JAREIK010003799.1:45813-76728 GCA_029783825.1 Sapria himalayana
GAAAGAAAGAAAGAATGATAGATAGATGATTAATTGATAGATAGAAAGATACCCATATAACCTGATAGCGAGATTGCAAGAAATATAGGGAGAGAGAGAGAGAGAAAAAAGAAAAGAAAGAATAGAATAGATATATAATATATATATATAATATATCGCCATATAAAGAGATATATAGATAGATAGATATTTAGATAGATAGTAATATAGAAGTATAAATAGATAGATAGATAGCTAGATAGATAATAGTTAGTTAGACTAATAGATAGATAAATAGACAATAGAAAGAAAGATAGATAGACAGATAGTTAGATAGATATATAGATGGACAGATTGACATTTAGATAGATTAACAAATAGGTATATAGATACATATACGGATAGTAGATAGACAAATAGACAAATAGATAGATATACAGAATGATAGATAAACAGATAGATAGAAAGGTAGATAGGTAGATAGATACATAGACATATAGAAGATAGATAGATAGATTGATAGATAGATAGAAAAATATAAAAATAGACAAATAGATAGATGACCATATATACAGATTGACTAATGGACATATAGATAGATAGAAAGATACACACACACACACACACACACACAGATAAATAGATAGTTAGAACGACAGATAGTCAAATAGACAGATATACAAATAGATAGATAAATTGATAGAATGATAGAATGATAGACATATACATATATATATATATATATATATAAAATGATAGAATGATAGATAGATAGCTTGATAGATAGATAAACATATAGATAAAAAGGCAAATAGACAAATAGACAGATAGATAGATATACATTGGCAGGTAGACAGATAGACATATAAACACATATACAGATAGATAGATACATAGAAAGATAGATAGAAAGTAGACAGATTGATATATAGATAATTAGACAATTAGTATGAATTATAGATAGATAGATAGATAAAGAGATGCATAGGTATATAAATTTACATTTATATAAATAGATTAATAGATAGGTAGATAGACTGATAATCATATAGACATATACAAAGATAGATAAATAGATATATAGTCATATAGACAAATTTATAGATAAATAGATAGATACATAGTTTGATAGATAGAAAGATAGAATCATAGATAGATAGATAAATAGATAGAAAGATAGATAGATTTATAGATAGACATATTGAGAGATTAATAGATTGATATCCAGACAAAAGATAGATAGATAGATATATAGATAGACAGATTAACAATTAGATAATTAGATAGAAAGACATGTTGACAAATTGACAGGTTAACATATTGTCATATAGGCATATAAATAGATAGATAGATTGATTGATTGATTGAACGAAAGAAAGAAATGAATGAAAGCAAGAAAGAAAGAAAGATAGATACCCATATAGCTTGATAGCTAGATTGCAAGAAATATAGGGAGAGAGAGAGAAAGATAGATAGAAAGATAGAAATATATATATATATATATATATATATATAGACATATAAATAGATATATAGATTGATAGATATTTAGATAGATAGTAATATAGACGTATACATAGATAGATAGATAGCCAGATAGATAGATAGATAGATAGATAGTCAGACTAATAGATAGATAGACAAATAGACAAATAGAAATATAGATAGATAGATAGATATATAGATGGATAGATTAACATTTAGATAGATTAATAAATAGATATATAGATACATATACGGATAGTAGATAGACAAATACACAAATAGATATATATACAGAATGATAGAAAAACAGATAGATAAAAAGGTAGATAGGAAGATAGATACATAGACATATAAAAGATAGAAAGATAGATTGATAGATAGAAAATATAAAAATAGTCAATAGATAGATGAACATATATACAGATTGACTGATAGACATATAGATAAGATAGAAAGATAGATATATACACACACACACACACCACACATAGATAAATAGATAGTTAGAAAGACAGATAGTCAAATAGACAAATATACAAATAGATAGATAGAAAGATAGAATGTTAGACATATATATATATATATAGATATATATATATATATATATATATAATGATAGAATGATAGACAGATAGCTTGATAGATAGATAGACATATTGATAAAAAAGGCAAATAGACAAATAGACAGATAGATAGATAGATAAACATTGGCAGGTAGACAGATAGACATATAAACACATATACAGATAGATAGATAGATACATAGAAAGATAGACAGAAAGATAGACGGATTGATATATAGATAATTAGACAGTTAGTGAGAATTATACATAGAAAGATAGATAAAGAGATACATAGTTATAGAAATTTACATTTATATAGATAGATTAATTGATAGGCAGATAGACATATAAAGAGATATACAGATTGATAGGTATACAAATAGATAGATTTAAATATAAATAATTAGACAGTTAGTAAGAATGACATATTGATAGATTGAAAAATTGACAGATTGATAGAAAGTCTGAAAGACATATCAAGAGATAGATAGATAGATAGACAGAGAGACATATAGATATATAGACAGAAAGATCAATAAAAAATGGACAAATAGATAGATAGACACAAATAGATATACAAATAGACATATAGACAAATAGACATAAAAATAGATAAACATACAGATAGATAGATAGATTAAGAGATTGAAAGATACACAGATTGAAAAATAGATTGATATATATACAGACAAACAGACAGATAGAGAGATAGATAGCCAAATAGACAACTAGACAGATCGATATATACATAGATAGATAGATAGTTATTGCATATAAGATAGATAGATATATAGAAATAGATAGATAGACAGATACATAGATACACAGATACATTATAGACAGATAGACAGAAAGATAGTTAAACTGATATAAAAATAAAAAGATAGGCAGATAAATAGATAGATAAATACATATATTGATAGATATATGGATAGATAGACAAATACATAGTTAGACAGATAGCTAGCTAGACAAATAGATAGATTGATAAATAAATAGATAGACAACTAGACAGATAGACAAAAAGAAAAATAGACACATAGATATATAGATAGACAAATAGATAGAAAGACAGAAAGATAGATAGATAGACAGAAAGACAAATAGAGAGATAGACAAATACATAGATAGAAAGATAGACAGATAAACAAATAGACAGATAGATAGATAGAAAAATATAAAGATAGTCAAATAGACATATAGACTGATAGAAAGATAGACAAATAGATATATAGACAACTGACAGATAGATAGATAGTTAGATAGGTAGATAGAGAGAGCCAGAAAGATAGATAGGTAGATAGACACATAGACAGATAGATAGATAGACAGATAGACAGATAGGCAAATGGACAGATTAAATGATAGACAGATAGATAGATAGACACGTGGACAAATAGACAAATAGATAGATAGACAGAAAGATAGATAGATCGATGGATATATAGATTAATAGGTAGACAAATAGATAGATAGATAGAAAGATATATAGATTGATAGTTAGAAAAATAGATAGATTGAAATATAAATAAACACATAGATAGATACATAGGTATAAAGATAGTTATACATATAGACATATAGACATATAGACATATGCACAGATAAATCGATAAACATATAGACATATTAATAGATATACTGACAGTAATATTGATAGAAAGACATATTGATAGATAGACAGACATATAAATAGAAAGACAGACATATAGACACATAGATTGATAAACAGATAAATAAATTGACAGATTGATAGATAGGTAGGTTGATAGATAGATATATTGATAGATAGATAGATAACCAGATATATAGATAGACATGATAGAAAAATAGATAGATATACTGATACGTTGATAGGCAGATAGACAGATATATATATAGATAGATTAATAAATAGATAGATAAATAGATAAACAAATATATAAATAGATATACAGATAAATACATAGATAGATAATTAGATAGACAGATAGATAGAAACACAGATAGATAGATAGATAGGTAAACAAATAGATAGTTAGATAGATAGACATATTTACATATAGACAGATATACAGATCGACAAATAGATAGATAGACAGATAGATAAATAGAAACACACATACAAAGATAGATAGATAGACAGATATACATATATACAAATATACAGAAAGATTGATAGGAAGATAATCACATAGACAGACAGATAGATAGATAGAATGATAGAAAGATCAACAAAAAGATAGTTAAAAAGAAATGAAAATACACAAATAGACAGACAGACAGATAGATAGATAAATAGATAGATAGACAGATAGATCAACCGATATACATATATAAAGATAGACAGATATATAGTTAAGCATATATTCAAAAAGTCATATAGACTGATAGGAAGATAGACAGATAGATATATATACATATAAAGAGATGGACATATAGAAAGATAGGTCGATAAATACTTAGACATATTGATAGATTTATAGATAGACACATAAACATATATGATTTTAATAAGATTTACAGATTGGTAAAAAAACAGATAGACATATAGATAGATAGACAGATTTATAGATAGATAGATAGACAGATAGACATATAGGCAGATAGATAGATAAACAAATAGACAAATAGACATATAGATAGACAAAGATAAACATGTAGATAGACAAATAGACAGACAGATAGAGAGAGAGAGAGATAGATAGATAGATAGATAGACAAATAGACATATAGAAAGATAGATAGATAGATAGATAGACAAATAGATAGATAGATAGATAGATAGACAGATAGATAGATAGAAATATATATATATATATCTTGATAGTTAGATATTAGATAGATAGATAGATAAATAAATAGATATATAGATTAATAGTTAAAATATAGACAGATTTAAATATATATATATAGTATTAGATAGATACACCTATTGATTGTTAGTTACACATAGACATATAAACATTTACACAGATAGATAGATAGACATATAGATATATTTATAGATAGATAAATAGTTAGATAGATAGATAGACAAATAGATAGATAGACAGATAAATAGACAGATAGATACATACATCGATAGATAGATTGACAGATAGGCATATAGATAGGTAGGTATATAGATATATAGATAGACAGAAAGACAGATAAACAAATAGATATATAAACACATATATAGATAGATATTCCAATAGGTAGATAAGGAGATAGATAGATAGATAGCTAGATTAATAGATATACATATATACAGATAAATAGACTTAAGAAAAATAGACTGATGTACAAATAGATAGATAGATAGATTAATAGATATATAATTAGATAGATAGATAAATAGGCAGATAGATAAATATACAAATAGATAGATAGACAGAAAGACATATAGACAACTAAACAAATAGGTAGATAGATAGATAGAAAGAAACATAGACAAATATATAGATCGACAGATATATAGATATGCAGATAGATAGATAAGAAGATATACAGATAGATAGATAAATACATAGATAGTAGGCATATATATAGATATATAGACAAATAGATAGACACACAAATACCAAGATAGATAGATAGACGAATAGACAGATATACAGATAGAAAGAAAGACTGATAGGTAGATAGACACATAGGCAGATAAATCGATAGATCAAATGATATATAGATCAACAAATAGAAAGTTAAATAGATAAAAAAAGGCAATTAGATAGATAGATAGATAGATAGACACATAGACAAATAGATAGATAGTAGAATATAAACATATAGACACATAGATTGATATAAAAATAGATAGATATGTAAAAAGTTAGATAGTCAGATAGGCAGATTGACATATAGACAGATAAACATATAATGAGATAAAAAGATATGAAGATAGGTAGATAGATAGTTAGAAATATTGTTAGATTTATAGACAGACACATAGACATAAAAGCTTATAGATAGATTAATAGATAGGTAGAAAGATAAATAGACAAATAGATTGATTGATAAATAAACAGATAGACAGATAGACAAATAGACAGATTGACATGTAGATAGATACATAGATATGAATACAACCAAATAGACAAATACACACACATATAGATTGATAGATAGATATAAAAATAGATAGATAGACAGAATGATAGATAAATAGATAGATAGATATATAAACAAATAGATAAATAGATTAATAGATAGAAAGATAGATAGATATACAAATAGAAAGATAGATAAATAGATAGATAGACATACATATAGATTGTGAGATATAGAGATTGTTACATACACATATAGACAGATAGATAGACAAACAAATAGACAAACTCTGAGATATATAAAAAGATAGATAGATAGATAGACAGATAAACATATAGACATATAAACATATAGGCATATAGATAGATTGATTTTTATATAGATTGACATATAGTTAGAAAGATAGATATATAAATAAATAGATAGATAGATAGATAAAGTGATAAAAGATAGACAAATAGTCAGATAGACAGATAGATAAATAGTTAGACCGATAGACATATAGATATATACATAGATAGTTAGATAGACATATAGATAGATTCTAGATAGATAGATAAATAGAGAGACATATATATAGATTGATAAATAGACAGATGAATATATAGATAGAAAGATAGATAGATAAATAGATAAATAGTTGATAAATAAAGAGATAGAAAGATAGATAAATAGATAGATAGATAGATAGACAAATAATTATATATATAGACATATATATAGATAGATATAAAGATAGATAAATAGATTTATAGATAGATAGATATTAGATAGATATTAAATAGATATAAAAATTGATAGATAAATAGATAGACAGATAGAAAGATAGATATATTGATTGATTGATAGATTGACCTAAAGATAGATAGATAGATAGACATAAATATAGATTGGCAGATAGATAAATAGATAAATAGATAGATAGTTATATAGATAGATAGACAGACAAATAGATAGATAGATAGATAGATAAAAAGATAGAATGATAGATAGATAGATAGATAGATATTAGATATGGAGAGAGAGAGAGAGAGATAAATAGATATATAGATTGATAGTTAAATAGATAAATAGATAGATAGATAGATAGATAGATATATAAATTGATAGTTAGACAGATACACAGATAACAAGCTAGATAAATGGATAGAAATATACATCGAATGATAGATAGATTTATAAATAAATAGTTGTACAGATAGATATATAGACATATAGATAGATTTATAAATAGATAGATAGTTAGATAGATAGATAGAAAGACTAATGGACAGATAGATAGATAGATAGACAGATAGGCAAATAAACTAATATATTAGTAGACAGACAGACAGATAGATAGATAGATAAACAGATAGATAGATAGACAGATAGACCAAAAGATAGATAAATAGATTGGTAGATATGAAGATAGACAAATAGACAGATAGATAGACTAATCGACAGATAAACTAATAGAAAAATAGACAAAGGGATATATATGTATATAGATAGATATTCAAATAGATAGATTGACAAAATGATAGATAGATAGATAGCTCTATAGATAGATAGATAGGCAAATAGATATATAGATAGATGGATATATATATATATATATATACATATATATATATATATACATATACATATAAACATATAGATAAATAGATAGACAGATGGATAGATAAATAGATATATCGAGAGATACACAAATAGAGTGATAAGTAAATAGATAGTTAGACAGATTGATAGATTGATAGATAGACAGATAGACATATATACATATATATAGATTTACAGATAGGTAGAAAGGCAGATTGATATATAGATAGATATATATATATATATATACACGTAGATAGACAGATAGAAAGATATACATATAGAGAGATAGATAGATAGATAGATAGATAGAAATATAGGTAGATAGATAGTTAGACATATTGATAGATTTATAGAGAGACACATAGACATATAAAATTATAGATAGATTAATAGATAGGTAGAAAGATAGATAGACAAATAGATAGATTGATAGATAGACAAATAGACATAAAGATAGATAGATAGATAAGAGTATAGACAAATAGACAAATAGACACACAGATAGATAGATAGATATAAAAATTAGATAGATTGATATAGAAAAAGAAAGATAGGCAAACTAATAGATAAATAGATATATATACAGATAGGCAAATAGATAGATAGTTTGGAAGATAGATAGATAGACAAATAGAAAGATAGAGAGATTGATTGATTGTTTGATTGATAGATAGTTAGATAGGTAGATATGGAAATAGGTAAATAAATAGATATACAAATAGATAAGTAGATAAATAGACATATAAATAGATAGATAGAAAGATAGATAGACATAAAAACAAATTGACAGACAATATAGATAGATAGATAGATATTCATATATAAAGATAGACATATAAATAGATAGGCATATAGATAGATAGATAGATAGAAGATAGACAAATAGCTAGATAGACACATAAATAAATAGAAAGATAGTTAGTTAGACCGATAGATAGATATATATATATATATATATATATACATAGATATATAGATAGACATATAAATATATTTATAGATAGATACATAGAGAGATAGATAAATAGATAGATAGATAAGATGATGTAAAAATAGACAGTTAGATAGATAGACAGATAAATAGATAGATAGTAGACAGATAGAGAGATCGAAAGATAGATAAATAGTTATATAGATAGATAGACAAACAAATATACAGAGAGATATATATATATATATATATACACACACACACACACACCTAGTCAAATAGATTGATAGACAGATAATGGGATAGAGAGATTGAAAAATAGACAGATAGACAGATAGATAGATAAAAAGATAGATAAATAGATATATAGAAAGATAGATAGATAGATAAACATAAAGATAGATATACAGATATACAAATAGATAGATATATAGTTAGATAGATAGATAGACAGATAGGAAGATAGATAGATAGAATGATAGAATGATAGATAGATATTGAAATAGGGAGAGAGAGATAGATAGATATATAGATTTATAGTTAGACTGATAAATATATATATAGATAGATATATATATATATATATATATATATATATATATATATATATATATATATATATTGATTATTAGACAGATAAAAAGATAGATAAAAAAATTAAATGATACATCTAATGATAGATAGATAGATAAATAGTTATACAGAGAGACATATAAACATATACACATATAGATATATAGACATATAGATAGAATTATAGATAGACAGATAGTCAGATAGACAGATAGATAGACTAGAGGATAGATACACAGATAGATAGATAGATAGATAGACAACAAGACAGATAGATAGATAGATTAACAGATAGATTAATAGACAGATAGACTGATTGGTAGATAAATAGATTGGTCGATATGCAGATAGGCACATAGGCACATAAACAGATAGATAGATAGACAAATAGACATATAGATAGATAGATTGATAGATAAACAGATAGAAAAATGCACAAATGGACAGACAGACAGACATATATATAGATAGATAGGTAGATATATACATATACATATAAACGTATAGACAGATAGACAGATAGAAAGATAGATACATAGATAAACATATCGAAAGATACACAAATAGAAATATAAGTAGATAGATAGTTAAACAGATTGATAGATATACAGGTAGACATATATACATATATATAGATTTACCATATTGCTAGAAAGGCAGATATATATATATATATATATATATATATATATATATATTGACATATTGACAGATAGACACAAAGATATATAAAATGATTGACAGATAGATAGTTTCTTTGATAGATAGATATACAGATAGATAGATAGAGAGATAGACTGAAAGATAGATAGACATATAAAGAGATAGACAGAAAGACAGATAGATAGATAGACAAATAGAAAGATAGAAAGATAGATAGCTAGATAAATAGAGAGATAGACATTTAGATAGGTAGACAAAAAGATAGATAGGCAGATACACACTAGACAAACAGATAGATAAATAGATAGATAGATAAACAGATAGATAAATAGATAAATTGATAGATAGACAAATAGATATATAGATAGATAGACAGATAAATAGATAGATAGACAGATAGATATATAGATAGATAGATAGATATACAGATAGACAGTTATATAGATACATTAACAAAAAGATTGATAGATAGATACATAGATTAATAGTTAGATAGTAAGACAGATCAAAAGATTGACAGATAGATAGAAACTTATATCAAAAGATAGATATATAGTTATACTAATAGACATATAGACATACACATATAGATTGATATAAAAATTGATCGATTTATAGATAGGCAAATAGTCAAATAGATACATAGACATAAAAATATATGATAGGAAGATAGAGAGATAGATAGATTGAATGATTGATTGATTGACAAATATAAAAATAGATAGGTAGATATATATAAAAAGAAATAGACAGATAAATAGATAAATAATTAGATAGATAGATAGATAGTGAGATAGATAGATAAATAGATAAGTAGATAGGTAGTTAGGCAGATTGGTAGATTAAAAGAAAGACAGATAGACATATAGATAGAAAGAAAGATAGATAGATATGTAGATAAATAGGTAGATAGATAGATTGATTGATTGATTGAATGACTGACAAATAGACTGATAGACCTGTTGAAAGATAGATGATAGATAGATAGATAATTAGATATATAAATAGATAAATGGACAGATAGATAGATAGATAGATAACAAGATATATAGACATATAAACAAATATATAGATAGACTGATAGATAGATAGACATATAGATAGATAGATTGATAGATAGATAGTTTGAGAGATAGAAAAATAGACAGGTAGAAAAATAGATAGATAGACAAATTGATAGATACATATATACATAGATAGACAGATAGACATATAGATAGAAAGATAGATAGGGAGATAGACACATAGACAGATAGTTAGATAGATAGATAGATAGATAGATAGAAATACATATTGATAGATAGATAGTCAAATAGACATATATATAAATATATAGATAGATAGATAGATAAACAGATAGATAAATATAAAAAAAGATAGGTAGATAGATAGATAGATACATATAAAATAAGATAGGTAGATAGATAGATAGATAGAAAGACAGATAGACATATAAATACATAGACAAATAGAAAGATAGATAGATAGATAGATAAATGGAAAGATATAAGGATAGATAGATAGATAGACATATAGACATATAGGTTGATAGACAGATATGGAGATAGATAGATATGCAAATAAACAGATAGAAAGATATAAAGATATATAGATTGATAGGAAAATATGCATATAGGTAGATAAACACATATACAGATAGACAGCTAGATAGATAGATAGATAGATAGATAGACAAATAGACAGATATAAACATAGATAGACAAACAGACAGAGAGACAAACATATAGATAAATAGATAGAGTGATAAATAATTTGATAGATTGATAGATAGACAGACAGATAGATAGTCAAATAGACAAATATATAGATAGATAGATAAATAGATAGATAGATAGTTAGTTAGACAAAAAGAAAGAAGATGGGTAAATAGATATATAGTTAGACAAATAGATAGATAGACACATATGCACATAGACACATATAAAGATAGATAGATCGACAAAGAGAAAAATAGATGTATAGGCATATAGATAGATAGATATATAGATATACACATAGACAGATAGATAGGCAGATAGGCAAATAGATAGATAGATACCTAGATAGTCAGATCGATTGCTAGATAGATTGAAAAAAAGAAATATATACAGATAGACAGATAGAAAGTTAGATAGATAGACAGATAGATAGTTAGTTAGACAAATTGACATATAGACATATTTATAGATAAATAGATAAATAGATAGACAAATATAGAGATTAGAAAATATGTAGATAGGCAGCTAGACATATTGACATATAGATAGATAGTTAGAGAGATAGATAGATAATAGATAGATTGACAGATAGATAGATAGATAGATATATATTCTAATAGATATATAAATCTAAAGTTAGACAGATTGTCAGAAAATAGATATAAAAACAGACAGATAAATAGATTGACAGATAGATAGATAAAAAGATAGACATATACCAAGATAGTCATATTGATGGCTAGATAGATATATAAATATAAATGATAAACAGATTAACAGATAGATAGAAAATTAGATAGAATAATCGATAAACAGATAGACAGATAGACAAAAAGATAGATAGGCATATAGATAGTTAGTTATACAAATAGACATATAGACATATTTATAGATAGACAGATGGATATATAAACATATAGACAATAGACAGAAAGACACATAAACAGATAGATGGATAGCTAGACAGATAGAAAAATATACAAATCGACAGATAGATAGATAATAGATAGATTATTATATAGATAGACGGATAGATAGATAGACAAATAGACAGATTGACAGATAGATAGATATATAGATTGATAGATAAATAGTAAAATAGAAAGATAGATAGATAGGTAGATAGACAAACAGATATATATATATATATATAGACATATAGATAGATAGACAGATATACAGATAGATAGATAGATAGATAGATAGATAGACAAATAGACATATAGAGATATAGATAGATAGAAAGATATGTTGATAGATAATTAGACATATTGATAGATTGACTGATATACACATAAACATATTTTCTTATAGATAGATTTACAGAAAGGTAGAAAGACATAAAGACAAATAGACAGAAAAATAGATAGACAAATAGACAGATAGATTGATTGATTGATTGACAGATAGATACCCTGATAGTAATATAGATAGCAAGATAGATAAATATAAATGATAGACAGTCATACACATCTAATCCCTATTATCCTCATAGTTGATCATGCGTCACTCGGTATCAGCCAACTGATACTGTATTGCATTTTGCATCACGTCCTGTAATTCCTCCATCATCGAGAACAAATTCGAAATTGGTTATAAAAATTTAGCTTCGTAATCTGGTCGTCTATGCAAGTATAATGATGATGTCGATGAACCGACACCGTAGATAGGAATCTTCTTCATACCATCAATAGCCGTATACCAAATCTGATTCATATCAAATGGTGAAGCTAATTAATGAGAACTACCTATTGCACCATCACATGAACTTGAAGTAGACTAAGAATATGCTTGAGTCGCAGCAGCTAATATTTTCTCATATCTCGCCTAATAAAAATGTATGAAAAGTATTTTAATTTATTTTCAAACAAAATAAAAGAAGAGTTTATTTTATTAATGAAACTTACCTTTGCTGCATGAGATCTCTGATCAACGAAAGTCTAATCTTCATGAGCCATCATGTGCATGTATTTGAATAAGTGAGGAGAACTAGGCTTCTAACCCTCTTTGCGTGTCTATAATTACACACAATACATATGTTAATTTTATTGACAAAAAATCCTAATGAGAAATAAAATTTAGGCATAATTGAACACATTTCACAAACTAATAAACATTAAAAGATTAAATTAGAAATAACCAATTCTCGTTCATGCTCACGCATAGAGTGAGATCCAAAAGTGTGTGTAGACATGCGACTACGCTCCCTAGCATGCTCTGAGCAACTATTGCTGCTGTATTTATCACACCACTTCCTATAATCTGGCTCTTTTTCATCTACTTCGCCACTCCTTGAAAACATGATCCGACACACTCAAATCTTTTTATTTCTTTTTCAATCATTTATCTTTGATCTCATACATGGTATCTTATACCTATAGGTAGCGTATTTGTAGAACACACTTTTGACCGCCTCATTTGGTTGTGTCCACCTATAAACTTTCTACAATTATAAATAAAAAATTTTAAATCAGTGAACAAAAGAATAAATAAAAGATGTAAAAATTTTTAGGTATTAATATTTACCTTAAATTCTTTCCAAATTATCAATTGGTCTCTATGTGTGAGTGACTTCAAATTATTTTTATTAGGTTTAAAGAATTCATGAAAATTCTCCTCAAAACCCTAAAAATGGAACTAGACAGCTCTAAATTTATTCTGTAACTAAAAATTTATTAGGAAGTAAGAAATAAAATAATAAATTGATAAATTATTTGTTAAGTTTTATATCTTATGAATTATCAATTGTCGGATCAAACTGAGCAATAGAATGAGTCTCGTCTATAGGGTGCTCTGAGGAAAACTCTCTAACATCTCCATCCTCTCCCTCCTCTCCCTCCTCTCCCTTCGATGCCTCTAGATCATTCATCAAAATCTCACGACCATTATGTGGATCAGTCAGCTGATGCTGCTACTGTGGTACATTCATAACCTTTTCTTACTGTTGTGGCGTCTCATCCACCCATGACCCACTACTAGTTTCTGGCATATCTAAGGTCATGCTACCTATATATAACTCGTACTACCTTGCAACATGCTACCTCTACCTCATCCATGTGCCATATCTGTAAAAATTACATAATGTAATGAAAATAAACAAAAATGATTAACGATTAAAATAACATAAAACTCACTGTCTACTCATTCTCATCAAAATCATCTAAATCTAGTTTGAATTCTTCTTCAGATGTAGTAACATCATTTTCAAACTCCTCTCCATCACTCATTTCTTCCTCATAATCAATTAAATTGTCAACAACATCTACATCCCCACTTGTATACATCTCAGAAGATGCGACTAAAATAACATCTTCGTCCTCCACCACAGCTTCGATTATAATATCATTGTCATCATTTTGTAAAGTTGGTTCTATGAAATTAGTTCTTGGTGATGCAAGGGTTTCAATTTGAGCCCTTGATTTGATCTTTCACACAACTTTTTAATCCTTTCTAGGACCAGTCTGACCCAGATATTTACAAAAATAAACATGTGATGCTTGTACTGCTAAGACAAAAGGTTCATACTTGTTGAATCATTTTTTAGCATGCACATTGAAAAGTTTATATCGAGGATGGACAACAATACCAACAAGTGGTGTTGGGTCGAACCATTCACATTTGAATAACACAGTTTTTTCAACTGGGAGGGCTTCAATTCTAACTCAATCACTTAGACCAGAGTCCAATAATAGTCATAATCAATTTCATTGTATACGGATCCTTAAATGCATACCCCAATATTATCTGTTGCCTGGTAACTACCATATGATTTAGTGTGAAATTTAAAACTATTCACACTGTAACCATTGTACATTCTAACCTTTCTTAGGAAGCCTCATGCTATACTTCAAAGATAATGATTAAAAATTTTATTTGCATGATTATAACCTGTAATCAAAATTAAGTCGATTGTTTGGATTATAATTATAAATTTTTATTAGAACAATATAATTATTTTGTGATTTTCATTAAAAGTAAACATACGTATTTTTCAAAAAATGATGGAAATTCTTGCTCCATCATGGCATCGATAGTTTCGTCATTCATTTTTGGAAACTCTTTACGTTTATCTGTAAAAAAATCAATATAAAAAAGAAATTAGAAATAATTGATACATTGCTAGGAAATAGTAAATTATCATGCCTAATAGATCTCATTTGACTATTAGGAAATACTAACTCAATGAATGGTTGAACCTTTGGGCAATTAATTAGGACATATAGATGAGCTCTAGTAGATTCATAGTTTGCTACATACCTTTTCCCTTCAGTACTAATTTCTTTACTTAGAAGCTTGAAAATTTCAAACATATCATTACCCACATTATCATACAGATAAACCTCATTTCACTTTTCCTTAAGTGGAAGAGTTGGATATTCTTCTTTGAAATAGAATGATGCAAATTTTGCAACGTCATCCATAATATAGCCTATTGATATAGAACCTCAAACCTGAGCCTTATTCATTATTATATGCTTTATTTTCCTCAACTATCTATAAAAAGATTAGTGAAAATTACAAGGCATTTTTGTGTATATATAAATAAATATACAGGAAGAGAATAGGTTTAGTGAATTAATATTAACTTTTTTGAGGATACATCCAATGATACTGGACAGAACCAGCAATCATAGCTTCGTAAACCAAGTGCACTAGAACATTTTCCATTGAGTCAAAAAAACTAGGAGGAAACATTTTTTCAAGATTGTAAAAGATAATAGAAATTTGTTCATCAAGATTCCTCAACTCCTCATTAGTCAATGAAGAAGAAGGCAGTTGCTTGAAGAATAAAGAAATCTTGGTTATCGGCTCCCATTTTCTATTAGGTAGGAATTCTCAAAGAGCAATTATTAACAACCTTTGCATGAATACATGACAATCATGACTCTTCATGCCTAACATCTTAAATTTCTTTGCATCCAAACATCCCTCTAGTTTAGAAGCATACCCATCTAGAAAACTAACTTTTTCTACCCACTAGAACACAACCTTCTTCTATGATTTATTTAGAACAAATGGTATATCACGGTATTTATTGGTGACAAGATTTTTTGCAAATTGAGGACGATGATAATATTTATTCAACTCATCTCTTGACTTGTAAGTGTCCTTAGTTTTTCCTGGAATGTTAAACATTGTATTGAAAATAATTTCAAACACATTCTTTTCGATATGCAAAACATCAAGATTGTGCCTAAGCAAGTGTTCAAGGCTATAGGGCAAATCCCAGAAAATATTTCTCTTATTCCACCCACAAGTCTTAGATATAGCACCATTCACAATCTAAACATTAACATCTATCAACTTTTCAAGCCTCTATTATTCAATTCCTATAGAATTTCATCTCCATATCTAACCCTCAGGAATTGTTTAGTAACATTTCTATTCTTAATGATGTCTTTTGTGTTACTTCGATACAGATGATTAATGAGCAAAAACTTTCGATGGTTATTAAATCACGACTGTTTTCCTCTCTTAATTAATCTAAAAGCATCAGAATCTTCCATACAATGTGGACATACCAATATACCAATTGTACTCCAGCCATACATCATAGAATATGCTAGAAAGTCATTTATCATCCACATGAGGGGAGTGCGCATCTAAAAATTTTACCATTTAGAAGGATCATAAGTTTGAACCCCAACACCCCAAAGACTGGTCAACTCAGCTATCAATGGTTGCAAGAATACATCTATCTTCCCCTTTGGATTCGTATGCCCCGGTACTAACAGAGTCAAAAACATAAATTCCTCCTTCACACATAAGTCTAGAAGAAAATTATACGGCATCACCACCACAGGCTACACAGAATATTACTGTTCAGATTGACCAAATGGCTGAAAACTTTTAGCAAATAAACCTAGCCTTACATTTCAAACTTCAAAAGAAAAATCAAAAAAACACCCATCAAAATGTTTCCAAGCAGGGGCATCAAAAGGGTGACAAATCTTACTGTCCACCATATGATGCTCTGAATGCCACCTCATTTCATTAGCTGTTGTGGTTGATGCATACAATCTCTGCAACCTATGAGTTATTAGAAAATAGTACATCTTCTTATACGACACCTTCAACTAACGTATATACAATCTATTTCCATAACTCCTAACTATTTACTTGTACCAAGCATGCCCACATATTTTACAACTATTAAGGACAATGTCATCCCATCAGTATAACATACATTTGTTCACATAGCATTGAATGAACTGTACGGGTAATCCCAAGCCTCTAACTAACTTATTCGTGCTATAGAAATCTAATGGCATAAGATTATCTCGTGGCAACAATTCTTGAATGAAATTAGACATATCATTAAACTATGCTTGCGAACACCTCTGTCTGCACTTTATTTCTAACATTCTAATGGCTACAGAAAGTTGAGTATGCTTAGAATTTCTCTCATATATAGATTTTTTCCAGCTCAAATCTTGTCATATAAATTCCTTGCCTCAACATTGGGTTCCTCATTCGGGTTGAATTTGGAACCCACATCATCAAAAAACATTTTATGGTATTTAGTGTGATTAATATTATCCGAGACCATCTGATCAGTTTCACTTACTGATACCCATATTGAACTTGAACATTTTTGATGGACTTGCTTTTTACCTTGGTATATCCAACCATAGTAATCCACCATAAAATGATTTCTATACAAATGCATCTTCATAGTCTCACCATTCAAATTCATTTTATTCTGACATTTAACTAAAGTGAAAGGATGCCTTATATCTGTACCACCATTCACACACTTAGGATGTCTCAGAGAAAATATAACATATTCACCAACTTTATCCCACCATTCATTAGAGAACATTCTATTAACTATTCGACCCTTGTACATCCATTCACGATCAGCTTCCATAACTAGCTAAAAAAATTATTTTATATTACAAATGTGATTGTCTCTAATTATAGTTATATATAATTATATAGACATTTATTTAGATATACAAATATTTATATATAAGTATACACATATAGTTTAAAATAAAGTTGTATGTTGTTATACATGTAATTATAAATATATTTACACATATAGTTAAACATATATTTATACATGTAGGTTTATATATTTGTTCATTTAATTTTATATATTTATACATATAGTAATGTATATATATTGATATAGTAAAATACTTTTTTATATACTACTATATACAAATATATAATAAATATAAGCTATAAATTTAATATTTAAATATAATTATACATAAAACTTTTAAAGTTATAAATATAGTAAGATACAATTATTTATTGTTATGTATTATTTTACATATAATACATATAGTTATAAATAGTTATATATAATTAAACATATAGGTATATATAGATATATTCATACAAGTAGTTATAAGTAGTTATACATATACAATGTTATGAACAAATATTTTGATTTAATTATATGAATACATATATGTACATATTGTTACAAATATAGTTATATATAATTATATAGACATTTATTTAATTATAAAAATATGTATATATAGTTATACACATATAGTTTAACATAATGTTGCATGTTTTTATACATGCAATTATAAATATAGTTACATGTGATTATACATATAGTTACACATATAGTTACACATATAGTTAAATGAATATTTATACATGTAGGTTTATATATTTGTTCATTTAATTTTATATATTTATACATGCAGTATTGTATAGGAATATATATAGTAAATTACTTTTTATATACTACTATATACAAATATATATTAAATATATGCGGTAAATTTATTATTTAAATATAATTATGCATAAAAATTTTATAGTTATACATACAGTAAGATACAATTATTTATAGTTATATATTATTTTACATATAATATATATTGTTATAAATAGTTATATATAATTAAACATATAGTTATATATAGATATATTCATACATATAGTTAAAAGTAGTTATACATAAATATATAGAATATTATAAACAAATATTTTAATTTAATTATATGAATACATACATACATACATACATATATATAGTTACAAATATAGTTATATTTAATTAAATAGAGTGTTACTTAGTTATACAAATATTTATATATAGTTATACACTTATAGTTATAAATATGTATGTAGTTAAAGATATAATTTTATGTAACATATATATAGTTATACATTTAGTAAAATATAATTATATATAGCTATATATTAGTATACATATAGTATATATTTTTTAGAAATATAGTTTTATAGAATTATACATATAGTTATACATTAATATATACTTAAAAATTAGTTATGTAAAGTTATAAATATAGTTATAAAAATAGTTTACTTTTATATAAATATAGTTATACATATTTTTATATAAAATGACATATGATTATATAATTAAACAGGTGTATCTATATAATATTTGTGAATAAAATATTTTTATAAATGTTACTTAAATATTATTATATTAATATGTAACACTTTTATAAATAATATGTAGTATATATATCACATTTATATAAACATTATATATATTCTATATTTATATAAAAAATAATATGTAATATAAATATTTATAAAATTGTTTAATCATTTAATGTTACATAATTGTTATATATAAAATTATATAAATAGATAGTTTAATGTAAATATTGTATAGATATTTATAAACATTAATATATATGTATACATATTTATATATAACATTATATGTTTATATAAACATATCAATGTGTATTTGAAATTTAAAACATTTATATATATTAAAGCATAACTATTTATACAAAATGTCATATGATTATATAAATGATTAAAAGTTTATATATACTATTATAGACATTTAATATTAACATTATATAAAATTTTTTATACATAATATCATATGAATATATAAATATAAATCATTAATATTAAGATTATTCGGATGCAAACATTTTGTAATTGAAATCAAAATCAATGAAACCCTAAAAATATAAATAGTAGAAGAACAAAGATTAAATTGAAAAATTATAGTTTAATTAATTGTGTCAAGTCAAAATCATGTTAGGTTAAATAAAATTGAAACAAAAATGATGAAATTTAGAGGAGAAAAATAAAAACCTAATATCCGAATATATAGAAAAAACAAACATCGGATTGTCTATATATAATTCAGAGAGACGGAAATATGTATATGTATTTTGACGGAGAAGAGCAAAAAAAACTTACATGGATTAAGAAGAAGAGAACAAAATTTTATTTAATTTATGCTTGCAGTCACCGCTACTTTGAAAATTGACCTAGTTTGAAATTAATGTAGGTGTTAATGACTTAGCAAATGAATTTTAAATCAAAAAATTAAAACTATGTATTACCGATGAAAATTATGGCCGGTAAAAGGTTGGTAAGAACAAAGTTATAATTATTTGGAAGTCCACTTTACCGACTAATTTTAATGGTAATATATTTTTGGTCGTTAAATAGTCGGTAATTTACTGACAATTTCTATTCGCTAATTTCAAACTAATTTATAGACTAATTTTCGACCAAAGACATTTGGACGGTAGGTATGGTCGATATTTAGTCATGTAATGGTCAATAAATACCAACCTACATATTCGGTAGGAAGTTTGGTCGGTAATTAGGAGATTATAAATATATTGGAAAACTACATTACCGACTATTTTTAATGGTTATATATTTTTAGTCATAAAATGTTCGTTAATCTTTCAGCAATGTTTTTCGCTAATTCCCTCCTAATTTACAGACCATATTCCCGACCAAATATATTTGGTCAATAAAATATGGTCAGAAGTTAGTTTGAAATTTGGTGGAAATTTTTTTTCCATTGATACTCTTTGGATCTCTAAATTGGTCGTGAATTGGTCTGTAATTACTGACCTATATAATTGATCAGTAAATGGTCGATAAGTACAAAGTTTTAAATAATTTGAAAACCCACTATACCGACAAATTTTAATGGTAATATATTTCTTGTCGTTAAATGGTCGGTAATATATTGGATAACCACTCTATAAACCAATTTTTAACCTAAAACATTTTGTCGGTAATTATGGTTGGTCTTTGATCTGAAATTAGGTCGGAAATTTTTTTTTCGATACCCTTTTTTGGTCACTAAATGGTCGTGATTTGGATATCAAAAATAGACAAATTTTGAGGTAATTTGATCAGTATTCTCTTAATTTTTAGTAGTGAAATAGATAGATAAATAGATAGATATATAGATTTTAGACATATAGTTAGATAGGTAGGTAGAGAGATAGATAGAGAGATAAATGAACAAAATGATAGATAGACAGATATACAAATAGTATATAGATATATAGATAGATATATAGATATATAGATATATAGATATATAGAACAAAGATAAAGAAATTTACAGATTGATAGATAGACACATAGACACATATACATATTGAAAGATAGATATAGATAGAGAGATAGATTGATAGTGAGATAAACAAATAAACGGATAGATAAATAGAAAGATTTTATAGATTAATAGATAGATAAATAGTTAGAAAGATATACATATAGACATATACGTATAAAGATAGATAGAAATATAGATATATTTATAGATACACAGATAGATAAATATATAGATAGACAAATAAGTAACTAAGCAAATGTTTAGATAGGTAGATAGGCATATATATAGATAGAAAGATAGACAGATAGACGGATAGACATATAGATAGATAAATAGAAAAATAGACATATAGATAGATAGATAGAAAGATGGATAAATAGATAGACAGATAGAAATATAGATAGAGAGATAGATAGAAAGATAGACTGATTGACTAATAGACATATATAAAGATAAACATATAGGCAGATATATAGACATATAGATAGAAGGATATATATACTGATAGATACATTGATAGATAAATAGACGGATAGATAATTAGATAGATAGATAGACGGATAGATAATTAGATAGATTAATTGATTATTTGAAAGATTGATAGACAAATAGATAGATAGAAAGATATATAAAAAGGTAGGTAGAGAGATACATAGATAAAAAATAGAAAAAGATAGATAGATATTTATAGAGATAGACGGTTAGACAAATAGACAAATAGATGGATAGATACATAGATATTTAGAGAAATAGATAGATAAATAGACAGATAAAAAGAAAGATAGATAGACAAATAGGGAGGTAGACAGATAAACAAGTACATAGATAAAAAGATAAACTAATAAACAGATAGATAGATAGATAGATAGATAGACAGATAGATAGACAAACAAATAGATAGATAGATAGATAGATAGATCGAAAAATAGATTGATTGATTATTAGACAGATAGACAAATCTGTAGATAGATAGACAATAGATAGATAAAAATATAAATAGATAGACATATAGCCAGAAAAATAGATAGATAGATAGACATATAGACAGAAATATAGAGAGACAAATAGACAGATAAACAATTAGAAAAATATATAGGTAGATACATAGATAGGTAGATAAATAAGCAGACATAAAGATAAATAGATAGACACACAAATAGACAGACATATAGATAGACACATAGACACATAGACAGACAAGTAGAGAGACACACAGATACACACACTCAAAAACCAATAGATAGATACATAGATAGATAGATAGATAGGCATATAAAGGATAAACATAGTTAGATAGACAATTATTGAGATAGATAGATAGACAAATAGACATATAGATAGATAGAGATAGACAGATAGAGATATACAGATTGATAGATAGACATATAGACATTTGATAGATTGACAAAAAGATAGATAGACATATAGATAGATAGAATGATAGATAGTTAGGTAGAGAGATAAATAGGTAGACAGATAGATAGATAAATAGATAGATAGACATATAGTTTGATAGATAGATAGATAGACAGACAGATAGATATTTAGACAGATAGTCAGATAGACAGATAAATATATAAATAAAGAGATATACACATAGATAGATAGATAGACATATACATAGATAAAAATTTTGATAGATAGACAGATAGATTAATTGAAAAATATCAGATAGATAGATAATTAGAAGTTAGATAGTCATATAGACAGATAGATAGACAGACAAATAGATATATAGATAGATATACAGATAGATTTATCAACAAAAAGACAGATAAACCAAATAGATAGATTTTTAGATTGATTAAAGTTAGATAGAAAGATAGATAGATAGTTAGATCTATAGATAGATATATCTATTTATAGATAGATAGATAGATAGATAGAAAATTAGAAAGAAAGAACGATATATAGATAGATAGATAAAAAAACAAATAGATAAACAAACATATAGACAGAGAAAAATATATAGACAAAAGACAGACCGACATTTAGATAGTCAAACAGACAGAGAGAAAAACATATGGACAAATAGATAGACAGACAGATATACACACAGATAGATAAATAGACAAATAGACAGAAAGAAAGAAAGATAGATATTTAGATAAATAGATAGATAGAAAGATAGATAGATAGATAAAAGATAGATAGATAGAAAGAAGACAAGATATAGATAGATAGACATATAGACAGATAGATAGATATATATATAGATGGAATGTTAGATAGATAGATATATAGATAGATAGACAGATAGATAGATAGATACATACATAGATAAATAGACATATAGAAAATAAATAGATAGACAGATAGAAATATATACAGATATTCAGATAGACGGACAGACAGACAGATAGATAGATATATAGATAGACACATTTATAGATAGAAAGATAGATAAATAAATAGATATAGATCAACATATATACATATAGAAAGAAAGATAGATAAATATAATGATAGATATAAATAGATAGACAAATACATATAGATAAATAAACATATAGACACATAGGCACAAAAAGATAGACAGATAGATAAACATATAAACATATAAACATATAAATAGACATATAAACATATAGAGAGATATATCTATATGTCTATATGCTTAAAAAGACAGATAGACAGATACATCTATTTGTTTATATCAAACTTTTAATCAATCAATCCATCTATCTATATATCTACCTATCTATGTGTCTATCTATCTGTCTATGTATCTATCTGTATATTAGATAATCTTGTATCTATCTATTTATCTATCTATGTATCTATTTATATATCTTTCTATCTGTCTATCTTTCTACATGTCTATTTCTCTATATATCTATTTATCTTTCTTAAAGTCTGTATCATTGTGTTTATTCTCTATCTGCCTATCTATCTATCTATCTATTTTTCTATATGTCTATCTATCTATCTGTGTGTCTGTGTGATTGTCTGCTTTCTATCTGTGTGCCTATGTGAGTGTGTGTGTGTGTGCCTGTCTATCTATTTTATGTGTGTCTATCTATCTATATGTCTTTATATCTTAATTTATATTTGTCAGTTTTTCCATTATCTATCTATTTAGCCAGCTAGCTATCTATTAATCAATAGATTAATCTATCTATCTATCTATGCATCTATCTATATATCTATCTATCTGTCTATCTGTCTTTCTGTCAGTTAGTCTATTGTATATTTATTTGTCTATCCATTTGTCTGACTATCTTTCTATATTTATATCTGTTTATCTATCTTTCTCTATGTTTTTCTAACTATATGTCTGTCTTTCTATCAATATATCTATCTAACTTTCTTTATATATATAAAATATCTATATATATCTATCTGGCTGTATGTCTGTCTGTCTGTCTTTCTATCTATCTGTCTATCTAGCAGTCTATCTATTTGTGTCTATCTATATAATTATTAATCTATCAATCAACCTATCTATCTATATGTCTGTCTATTTATATTTCTATCTATATATCTGTCTATTTTTCTATCTATATATTTTTATATCTATCTATCTATATATATATCAATTTATTTTTCTATCTATCTATCTATCTGTCTATCTTTCTTTCTATCTATTATATATCTATCTAACTATCTATATATCTATCTATTTGTGTTATATCTATTTGTCTATCTATTTATACGTATATCTATATATCTGTTTATCTATCTATCTGTCTATCTGTCTATCTGTCTATCTATCTATATGTATATCTATCTATCAGTATATTTATCTTTCTGTCTATCAATCTATCCATCTAATTGTCTTTTTGACTATCTATTTATATGTCTATCTAACTTTAATCTATTTGTCTATCAATCTATCTATCTACCTGTATATTTATTTATTTATTTATATGTCTATTTGTATATCTATCTATATGTCCATCTTCCTATCATTGTATATGTCTATCAGTCTATTTATCTATTTGTCTATATGTCTATCAGTATATAAGTCTATCTATCAATCTATCAATCTATAAATTTTTTTATATGCCTATCTTTCTATCATTCTATCTGTTTATTAGTCTATCTATCTATCTTTAAAATATTTGTCTATCTGTTTATATGTCTATCTATTTATATGTCTTTTGTATTTCTATCTATATGTCTACCTATCTATCTATTTATCCATCTATTTATCGATAAGTATATCTATCAATCTATTTATCTATCTATCTATCTATTCATCTATCTGGCTCTATATCTTTTTGTTTATCTTTCTATCAGTCTATCTATCTATATGTTTATTAGTCTATCTATCTATCATTCTATATATCAATATATTTATCTGTCAATCTAACAATCTATCTATCTCTCTATCTGTCTATCTGACTATTATCAATCTTTTTATCTATCTATCTATATATTTATTTATCTATATGTCTATATGTCTATCTATGAATCTGGCACTTTACCTATTTGCCTATCAATTTATTAATCTATTTATCTTCTATCTATGAATATGTCTTTTTATTTATCATTCTAGATGTCTATAAGTCTTTTTATCGATCAATCTATTTATATATATTTCTATATATCAATCTAATTATTTGTCTATCTCTTTATATATCTGTCTATTTATTTGTCTAACTGTCTATATGTCAATCTGTCTTTCCATCTACTTATCTATCCATCTATCTATCTATCTATATATTGTGTATCTACCTGTATATCTATCTGTCTATCTTTCTTTCTGTGTATCTGTCCATCTGTCTATCTATAAATATGGTCGAAATATATATCTGTCTACCTGTCTATCTATCTATCTATATGTTTATCTATCTATCTGTGTATCTATTAACAAGTCTGTATGTCTAACTATGTATCTATCTATAAGTCTATTGGTCTATTTGTCAATTTTTCTATTAGTCTATCAATCAATCTATCTATCTATTTGACTATCTATCTGTATATCTGTTTATTTGTCTATATGTCTATCTGGCTCTTTATCTATAAATTTGTATATTTGTCTATTAGTCTATCTATCCATCTATCTATCATTTGTCTATCTATCAATTTCTTAATCTGTATATCTATTTATCTATTTATCTTATGTATATCTATCTATATGATTTATTTGTCAATCTTTCTATCTATTTATCAAGTTTATCAGAATAATTATCTATTTGTCTATTTGTCTTTCTATATATCTAACTATCTAACTATCTTTTTATCTATTTATTTGTGTATATGTCTAACTTTCTATCTATCTATGTATCTGTCTATTTGTGTATCTATCTATCTAACTATTTGTCTATCTGTCTATCTATCTTATCTACTATATATCTATTTTTCTATGTGTCTATATGTCTTTCTTTCTATCTGTTAATCTATCTATCTTTCTATCTATCTATCAGCCTATCTATCTATCTGTCTGACTATCTATCTATATATTTGTCTATTTATTATTATCAATCTTCTATCTCTATATCTGTCTCTATCTATCACTATATCTATCTTTCAGTTTTTTAGTTTATCTCTTTATCTATCTAGATGTCAATTTATCTATCTATCTTTCTGACTATCTTTCTATCTATCTATTTTTTATATGTCTATATGTCAATCTCTCTAAATTTCTATCTATCTGTATCTAACCTCGATCTACCTTTTTATTTATATATCTATCTTTCTATTTGTCTGTTTGTTTGTTTTTTTTCTATCTATATGTCTTTCTACTAGTCTTCTATTTGTCTATTTGCCTATCTATCTATCTATCAATCTATCGATCAATCTATATATCTATCTTTCTACCTATCAATCTATCTATCTATATATTTATTTATTTATCTATCTATTTATCTTTCTATGTACCTAACTAGCTATCTAGCTGTCTATCTATTTGTCTATCGTTCTATTTTTATATATACCTATTTGTCTATCTATCTATCTATTTATTTCTCTATCTACCTTTCGATCTATTTGTCTATTTGTCTATCTGCCTATCTATCTGCCTATCTATCTGCCTATCTATCTTAACTATCTATCTATTTGTCAATCTGTATATCTATTTGTCTATCTTTCAATAATTCTATCTATCTATTTGTTTACCTATTTATCTATCTAACTATCTATCTATCTATCAATTTTTATTTATCTTCCTATTTAATTATCTATATGTCTTTTTGTCTATATGGTATATCTATCTATCTCTCTATCTATCTAACTTTATAACTATCTATCTATCAATTTATATCTTTATCTATCTACTTATCTATAAAATATTTTTATATCTAACTCTCTTTCTATCTATTTATTTGTGTATATATTTATCAATTTATCTCTCTAAATGTATATCAGTCTGTGTCTATCCTCTATCTGCTTATAAATAAATAAATAAATATATATATATATATATATTATATCTCTCTCTCTCTCTCTATTTGTGTGTTTGAATGTCTGTCTATTTGTATATCTGTCTATCTGTTTGTTTATCTATTTATCTATCTAGTTATCTATCAATTTGTTTATCTGTCTATATATATATATATATATATATATATCTATCTATCTATATGTCTATTTGTCTATCTATTTAACTATCTATCTATCTATCAATCTTTCTGTTTCTTTTTATATATATCTAGCTATCTACCTATGTATCTTTTTGTCTATCAGTCATTTGTCAATCTATCTTTCTATCTATTAGTCAATATGCGAATATGAAAATCAGTCAATCCATTAATCTATCTATCTTCTATCTTATACTATCTATTTGACTACTATCAATCTTTTATTTCTATCACTTTATATGTCTATCTGTCCTTTGTATATTTGTGTATCAGTGAATTTGGCTATCTACATATCTATCTATCTATATATTTATTAGTCTATCTATCTATCTTTCTTTCTATCATTCAATCTCTATTTATGTCTATCATTCTATATGTCTATATTTTTTTCTATCAGTCTGTCTATATGTCTGACTGTTTATCTGTCTATTTTCAACTTATCAGTCTATCTCTTTATCTATCTATCTATCTAGTCAAACTATATATATATATTATATGTCTATCAATTTATCTATCTATCTATTTGTATATTTATCTATCTTTGTATTGTCAATATAATCATCTATCTTTCTATCTATCTATCTATTTGACTATCTGTCTATCTTCTCTATTTATCTATTTATATGTCCATCTTTTTATCTTTTTCTAAAAGGAGTAAATATATATCTATCTATCTATCTATTTATCTATCTATTTGTCTATCTATCTATCTATCTACATGTCTATCTATCTATCTATGTATATATCTATCAATTGGTCTAATTGTCTATCTATATATCGGTCAATCAATCAATCAATCTTTCTGTCTATCAATTTATCTAACTAACTATCTATCTTTCTATTAGTCTATTTGTCTCTCTGTTTATCTATGAACTTGTCTATCTATGTATCTGTCTATGTGTCTATCTGTATATTTATCTATATGTATATCTGTCTATTTGTCTATCTATTTATCTATCTATGTGTCTATTTGCCTATCTATCTATCTACCTATGTATCTATCTATATATCTGTCTATCAATCTATCTTTCTATCAATCTATCTATCATCAATCAATCTGTCTATATGTTTATTTGTTTATTTGTCTATTTGTCTATCTTTCTATTTGGCTATCTATCTATTTTATATCTATCTATTTGTCTATCTATCATTTTTCTATCTTTTTATCTTTCTAATTATCTATCTTTCTTTCTGTCTATCTGTCTATCTATCAATCTATCTATCTATTTATCTATCTATCTTTCTTTCTATCTATCTTGCTATCTATCTCGCTTTCTATCTATCTATTAGTCTAACTATCTAGCTAACTATATGTCTAACTAACTAAGTATATATATATAACTATCTAACTATCTAATCTATCTATTTATATGTATATATATATATATCTATCTATCTATAAATTTATTGATCTTTCTATCTCTCAATATATCTATCTGTCTATCTGTCTATCTGTCTATTTGTATATCTATCTTTTATCTATAAATATTTATGTCTATCTATCTATCTTTCTATTTGGCTATCTGTCTATCTATCTTACTAACTATCTAGCAATCTTTCAATCTATTTATCTGCCTATCTATCTGTCTATTTGTCTATCTGTCTATATGTCTTTAACTATCTTTCTATATGTCTATCTACCTACCTATCTAACTTTCTATATGTTTTTATGTCTATATGTCTACCGATCAATGAGTCTAAGTGTCTATCTGTATATTTTTCTATCTATCTATCTATCCATCTATCTGTCTGTCTGTTTGTCTGTCTTTCTATCTATCTATCAGTCGATCAGTATATTTGTCTATATGGTATATTTGTCTATCTATCTATCTTTCTTTCTTTCTATCTGCCTGTCTATCAATATCTATCTATAAGTCTATCTATTTTTCTATATATCTATATGGTCTAATTATCTATTTCTTTATTTGTCAATTTGTGTATCAATTTATATGTTTTCTTTTTGTCTATCTACTTGTCTATCTAAATATATTTCTATCTGATTATCATTCTATCTATCTAGTTGTGTATAAGTGTATTTTTCTATCTCTCTAAATGTCAATCTTTCTATCAATCTATCTGACTATCTTTATATATGTCTATTTGTATAATTGTTTATTTATTTATCTATCTATCTGTCTATCTGTTAATCTGTCCATCTATTTTTATCTATATCTAGCTACTTGTTAATCTATTTATCTATCTATCTATCTGTCTATCTATCTATCTATTTGTCTTTCTATTTGTATATCTGTCTATCTATCTATCTATCTGTCTGTCTGTTTGTTTGTATATCTATTTATCAGTGTCCATCTATCTATCTATCAATCCATCTGTTTGTCTATCTGTCTATCTGACTATTTTCTTAACTGATTATCTACATATCTGCCTATCTACCTATCTACTTATATATCTATGTGCCTACCTGCCTATCCATCTATATACTTATCTATATATCTGTCTATTCTTCTATATATCAATCTATCTATATGTCTGTCTATATATCTATCTATCTATTTGTATATCTATCTATATGCTTCTATCTATT